>BLSH010429417.1:0-19400 GCA_018402905.1 Glandirana rugosa | reverse complement strand
GGTATGTGAAATCTCTAATTTCTGCTATCTGTCCTCAGAGCAACAGCACAGACAGCAGTAGTAAAGTAATCTATCTCAGGATGCAGGATCAGGTCTTAAAATGGCTAAAATCTGTCCCTCACGCCGTCAGCTACCTTTCCCTATACTAACCCAAGGAGCATGTGACTGCAGCACTGTGACTCCAGCTTATAAAGAGGCTGGGTCACATGATGCACCGGCCAATCACAGCCATGCCATTAGTAGGCATGGCTGTGATGGCTTCTAAGGGCAAACCAGTGAAACGCTTGTTGATTGGCTGCCCTGCAGCTTCTCAACACGTGGAGTAAAATAGCAGAACCCCGGACCGAACCCGAACGATTTTTGAAATGTCCGGGTCCGGGTCCGTGCCACGGACACCCGAAAGTTCGGTACGGACCCGAACGTTACAGTCCGGGTTCGCTCAACACTACTTATAACAACAAACTACCTTTATTAAGAACAAACGTATCTAACACAAAAGACTAGAAAAAAGAAAAACCAAGTTCAGGATAGGATACAAGTTATGGAAGTGATATATCATTGAGTCCTGAAAAAAATATGCTTGATAGAAAAAAAGGAGAAACAAGGGAATACATTTAGTCAGAAAGCAAAATCAACATGCCTATGAATCAAAATAAATGAACAACATTCTTCTTCTCAAGATGATGTTATTTTCCCAGAGATTCACATACTTTATTGAGCACTTTACTGCATAAAACATTTGTTTTTTGTTTTGTTTTTTAATCATGTAACTTTTTTATTTTATTATGCAGTTCAGATAAACAACACACATCATGCCTTCATACCAATTCAGCCCCCTCCCTCCCTCCGCCCCATGAAACAAAGAAAAAAAAAACCAACAATTTTCCCTCTCACTCGCTCTTTCCTTCCCCCTCCCTCTTCCGACAGCTGCAATTCCTCATTCTTGTAAAAAAATATATCAGATCCCATTACCCAAAAGGTTGTGGATACTTAGTCTAGGGATTCCGATGTTGCCAGCCATTTTTCACAGATTTTTTTAAACTTTTCTGGACAACCTCGGTGTGAATATTTTTCTCTAGTTAGAGTAATGTCCATTTGTTGTCTCCATTCATCTCTTGTAGGTGGACGTGGGGGACATCCATTTTTGGGCTATAAATTTCCTGGCTTGGTATAGAATCCTGCAGATTGGGACATAGTCCTTGAATAACCACAGTGAGTCATCCGCTATGCCCAAAAAACACATGCCCGGGTTTTCTGACAGATCTGCTCTGAAGATCTCTCTCACCTCTTCGCAAATATCAAGCCAGTAACGATGTAATTTAGGGCATCTCCAGAACATATGGATCAAATTAGCCGGGCCCTTTTTGCATCTAGGGCATAGAGGTGACTCTCTGCGGTGCCACTTAAATAGTTTTTCGGGGGTGTGATATGTTTTATGTAGGATAAACAATTTTGTCAATCTTTGTTTTGGGGATAAGGAGACCAATGGTAAAGCGGCCAATGCCACACTCCATTGGTCATCTGTTATATGACCCAGGTCTCTCTCCCAATGTACCCTTGACGGTATAGTATATCATTCCTGACGTTTACCCTGCAAAATAGTATATATTTTGGAGATAAATCCTTTTTTTTCCTTGGCATTAAATAGTCTAGTCATAGATTCTATGTTATTATATTTTAGTAACTGTGTACGAGCCTGTGTTTGTATAGCGTGGCGTAGCTTTAGGTATTGAATAAACCTCTGATTAGGGATTCTGAACTCTTGGCTAAGTTGTTCAAATGTCTTTAAGTTATCATTTTCGAATAGCTGATGCATATACAGTATTCCTTTAGCTTTCCATAAATCAAAACCCCCTACGTTTTTCCGATTCCCCATATCTGGAGTTATTCCATATGAGTGTGTTTTGGTTAAAATCATTAACTCCTGTTATTATTTTTATCTCCTGCCAATTTTTTTCAAGCAGTTTCCCGGTGGTTATCTTCCAGTACCAGGATAAATTGCTTGTTTTGAGTAGTGATATCATGGGATAATCCTCATATCTAGATAATATCTAGCCTTTGAGTTGCAGTTGAGGCTAAAAAATAATTTTTTGGATATTGAATTGCCAGGCCCCCCTCATCCACAGGAAGCATCAGAGAAACTAGTTTAATATGTGGATGTTTTTTCCTCCAAACGAGTTCTCTAAATAGGGATTTTATCTTTTTGAACCATATGGATGTAATCCAGATAGGGGAGTTGTGTAAGACATAAAGCATTTGTGGTATCCATATCACCTTTATAAGACCCACTCTTCCCATTACCAAAAACGAGAGCTTGCACGAGCTTTTACCTTTTAAAACATTTGTTTAATGAAGTTAGTAAAATATTGTGGGTGTTATTTGTTAAACAAACTGATTTTATCGATATGACTTAGGTCAGACAATATTTAAAAAGTAATTCATGAAGAAATCCAGGCAATTTCTTAGGCTGCATTCACACAGGGGCGACCCAAATTCAGCGCAACTTTGCTAGGCAATTTTGGTGCGACTTTCAGGGTGACTTCAGCGTGACTTCAGACGACTTACAACCGACTTATGCCGGGCCACTTTGCCTGTAGCCAATCAGAGAAGGGAGAGGGTTGCCCCAAATAAATTCTATTCTTTTCACTGACAAGGTTGCTTGCATTTAGATGGGGGATCCGACTTATATTGAATTCTATGGGCACACGTCAGATAGAAGTCGTCTCCAAGTAGTACAGGAACCTTTTCTGAAGTCGGAGCGACTTCAGTAGTGTACATTAAGATGGCTAGCATTCACTTCAATAGGACTTCACTTGTCAAGCGACTTGGGGCGACTCAAGTCGGAGCGCAAGTCACCCCTGTGTGAAAGGGCACTAAGGACTATCAAACTTTTTTTTGTTTACAAATATATTTGATAGCTTTAAGAAATTGGCAGTATTCCAAATGGTGGTGTACATTCAACTTTTGCTTAAAGTTTTACACAGAAAACATGCAAACAGACAGGCTCCTTATTACAGAAGAAACATACAATGCCTCTTCTGCATTAAAATAAACGTATCTGCCTGTCACAGTCTTCTTTAAAATCTACACTAAGCTGTGCACGTGCAGCTCAGGGTACACTCTCAGCATGGTGCCTGTGTGCCAGGATGAATTAACTCGTGGTACAGCATCCTGCACTAGATAATAAAAACCAGGCACCAGGAAGAAGCCAAGGAGAAGACATTGGTGTTGACCATAAACCTTGCAGAGGTTGAAGGGTATTGCCCCCTTTAGTTGTGCTTTAATGATAGCTCAAAAGAGACATTCCATTGGTTGTCAATGGATAAAACAATTCTAGCTTTAATGCTGTTATAATACTACCATGTAATAAAAAAGGTTAATGCTATATATTAGTTCACCTAAAAGAAAAAAAAAGCCAAATGTTTATGATATGCTGTGCTTTAACAAACAAAATATTATCCAATTAGGGTTTACACCCTCTTTTTAACTTATACCCTGCCGGGGTGTTGTGCTGTCAGTGGATATTGTCACTGAACAGGTGAAGGAACAATGTCTCTCTTATTGTGGTTGACCTAGGGCAGTTGCCCAATATGCCCCCCCCCCTCATTTCCTCCCCACTTATTTTAATCCTGTTTGTACATACTCATTATTTCTCATTATGCTCCCATTTAACAAGTAAATTCCACATTAAAGGATAACTAATCCCAAGAACAAAAATGATATACACTACAATGAAAAAGGTTTAGGCAGGTGTGAAAAATGCAGTAAATTAAGACTGCTTTGAGGAAATGGAAATGTTAATAGTTTATTTTTATCTTCCATGAAGACCACTTCTGGCCGGACTTCTCCGGACAATAGATGGGTGCACCTGGGTCCCACTGGTTTCCACCAGTTCTGTGCTGATGGTACTGCTGGAAGCATAATGGGTCTTTCATCTGCAGCATTAAGTTTCCTTGGCCGACCACTGTGTCTACGGTCCTCAACATTGCCAATTTTTTGTGCTTCTTCAAAAGAGCTAGGACAGCACATCTTGAAAACCGCAGTGTACTTTGAAATCTTTGCCTGGGAGAGACCTTGCTGATGCAGTATAACTACCTTATGTATTGTTGCTGTGCTCAGTCTTGCCATTGTGTAAGACCTGTGCCACAAAACTGTCTTGCACCTTAGCAGCAGAGTTTGGCTGTTCCTCACTTAGTTTTCAGCCTCCTACACAGCTGTTTATGTTTCAGTTAATGACTGTGTTTCAACCTATATATGAAATTGATGATCATAAGCACCTCCTTAATATAAGTTAGTTAGTTAATCATAGTCAATCCCTGATTTTGTGCACATGTAAGGTGTAAGAATTGATGCTGGTTTGAAGCCAAGGGACAGTCATACCAAAATATTGATTTGATTTATATATTTCTTTTGTTATATATATATTTTTTTGAAAGCATACTTACTTCACAGCATTTCTTCACACCTGCCTAAAACTTTTGCACAGTACTGTGTATTGCACCTTACCAGTCATTAGATGTAGTGGCTAAATTATTATTATTTTTTTTTTTTTGCAGGTGAAACACATCTTCAAAGATGCGCAGGAGCCAGTGATGTCAATATAATTATAATATAACAGTATAATATAGCGATGAGTAGTGTTTGTTATACTGATTTTTTTTGTGCAAAATTTAAGGGGGAGAGTTTACTACCACTTTAAAAAAGGTTTAGAACATATTTTAGGTTTTAAAATACCCACCAAGGGTACAGGGACTTGTGTACAGGGTGCACAGATCTTCTCTTTCCTGTAATCTTTATAATTATCAGAACATTTGGCTTGTTTATTAATTCAGCTGAGCTTGAAAATGGGGAGCAGACACTCATCGACTTAACCTTAGCAGCATAGACTTAGGTAGGCTCCCATTTCCCATCTCTTCTTTTAGAATGCTTTCGCTTCAACACTGTGGCATTTAATTTATCCAGGGAGAATGCATGTACTGTATATGCATTTGGTGAATAAGGGGGCAAAAAAACAAATGTTATTAGGTGATTTCCTGTGCTGGTCAAATGTTTTTCATTGATTTTCATGGAAAAATAGTGCATTTGGCCCCTAGATAGCAATACGCATCAAAGGAAATGCCATACTAGCACTGGAAATAGCATAATAACTGTTTTCAGTTACAGGCACATGTATTCACACAAAACTGCATGTGCCAGTACTTTCACTGGATGAATTGCTATTCAAATGTTTTCGAATACACCCCTTTGAGTCACTAACCTAGAACAAGTATTGACTTAAATATATATATATATATATTTTGTAATTCCTTTATTTTCCAAAAGTTGCATCATACAGACACATGTAAGATCAACAAATACTACAATGACAGTGAAAGTCTCACAGTTAAATTGGGTAAATAAAACTAAATTTTTCAAAAACATTTGAATGTTCTGAGAATAGGTTAAGAATTCTCATACAAATTTTTCCTAAGAATTTTCATTCAACATTCTATCCATTTATGGTCAGCTTTATATAAACAAAAAGGGAAAAGGAAGCAGCCATTGGGGCAGTAATACAGAACAGAAAGCAGTGCCCACCTATGTGCTGAGTAAATATGGCTGCTTCCATACGCAAAGTATGCACATGAACTAGGTTTTAAAACATTAACACTTATGGGTTAGATCATTTATGTATTAAATATATTTTTCTTGTCAATTTTGTTTATTGGAGTTTAACAGTATACAGAAAAGAATAAATTCAATAGCAGAGCAAGAGATTATACATCTGAACACAAGAAAGGTGTAGGACTCCATAAAATAACAAGTACATATTGTATTTCATACAAAATAAAGTAGAATTGGTTATTCAAAAGAAAATTCTCATCAGTAAAGAAGAGGGAATCATAGCAATTAATGAACAGTGCAAAATAATTAGAGTCTCTTACAATTATTATATAACCATTTCCAGCACATATAACTCAAGAAAATAGTTGGTATTGTTTTATCTTAAACAGGAGAGGAGTCCTGTAAAAATTGTTGTAAAACTATGTAAAGTAGACTGAGGTTCTGCGCTTAGAGCTAGAAGAAGAAAGGAAGGAAAAGGAATGTAAGGAAAGGATAGGAAAGGAGTGAAAAGAAGAGAAGAGTAGTATCTAGAGAGAGAGGAGATATAGGGAAAAAAAAAGAGAACTTCCTGGGATGGAGCGTGGCAGGAGGCTAAAAATGTTTAATGGCGGTTAGCGTATATGGGCTAAATTTACCAAGGCATCAGTAGGGAGTCATCAAAATTGGAAGGTAAAAAATGGGTCACCCAAGGGAGCCATATTTTCTGGAAATTACATATTTTGGCATGAATCATTGCTTGATTTACTCTATGTTTAGTTTCGGATATTACTAGATTTGGTGATTTCCAGGCTTTAGCGTTTGTTTGTTTCACTGCTGTTGTAACTTGTAGAAGAAGTTTAAACTGATTATTTGCCGGTTTCAGATTTAAAAGCGCTATAGATGGATCCGGAGAGATAGTTACAGCAAATCTAGAAATCATGAAAAATAGATCTGCTGAAAACCTTTGAACTATTTGGCAGTCCCACCATATATGTAGATGTGAACCAGGTTCTGTACAGCCTCGAAAACAAAATGGAGAAGAATTGGGGGCAAACTTCACAATTCCAGTAGGTACCAAGTACCAGTGCATTAGTACTTTATAGATGGTCTCCAATGCGATAACATTTTGCGTGGAAGATTTAGTAGTATTCCATATCATGCCCCAGTCAGTTTTATCCAGCGTAATTCCAAGATCAAACTCCCGCTTAGTCACATATGAATCAGGAGTTGTGATCAGTTGGGCATAGAGAAATGAAATAAGTCCTTTTGCATGGGGATCATGTTTGCATATATGTTCGAAATGCATTAATTTATCAAAGGAATGATTTCCTAAAATGTATGGCAGGTAAAAGTTTTTAATTTGAAGAAATCTAAAAAGTTCCAAGTTTGGAAGATTATGACTTTTATAAAGATCGGGAAATGCTGCAAAGGAGGAGGAAGATGTTAAATCATATAGTCGGGTTAAGTTGGAGGTAACTCATGCTTTAAAAGAGTTAGAAAAAGTCCAGGCTGGATAAAAAAGAGGATTTTTGATAAATGATAGGAGTGGTATATGTGGAGATTGTAAGCCAGAATCTGTTTTATATTTGTCCCAAATGGTAAGCGTGTTTAGTTATCAGATTAATGGGTCACAATCTATAGATTAAAGACATACGCATAGTGGGATCTCATTGGTAGCATGGTATTTAATTAATGGCGCTAAAATAGCTGCATGACAGTAAGAGAACAGATTAGGGAATCCAAGGCCACCTTTTATCTTTAGAAGGTAAAGAGTATGTTTAGGTATTCTGGGTTTTATAGTACCCCAAACAAATTTTTCCATTTTAGTTTGTAGTAGTCTTAAATAATATGTTGGAACAGAGATGGGCAAAACCCGAAAGAGATAGAGTGTTTTAGGCAATATAGTAATTTTAATAACATTGATTCTACCAATCCAGGATAAAGGGAGAGATGACCATTGTGTAAATAGGTTATTAATTTGGTGTAATAAAGGGGGGGAATTGACTGAAATAAAGGTCAGAGAGATTAGGTACGGGGTTAATACCTAGATAAGTTTGGTAGTAGACCATGAAAAAGGGAGAGATAATTGTGCTTGTTGCAATATTGGAAGAGGAAGGGAAATATTTAGTGCCTTAGACTTTTGGGGATTGACGATTAGTCCAGATATGTGAGCAAAGTGATCTAGTTTTTGAATAAGGTTGGGAGCAGAAATATGTGGGGAAGACATAAAGATTAATATGTCATCATCGAATAGACACATTTTATGCTGATGTCCAGCTAATTCAACGCCTTTTATTGATGGGTCTGAGCGAATTGACTGAGCTAAAGGTTCGATAAGTAAGGCAAATAAAAGCGTGGACAATGGACATCCCTGTCTAGTCCCTCTATTAATGTTTAATTCATTTGATTTTTAACCAGCATATTTTACATAGGCTTTAGGCTTATCATATAGCGATGAGATCCAGCTGAGGAAATGGGTACCAAATCCCCATTTTTGTAGGACATAACGTAGGTAAGGCCATGATACCATATCAAATGCTCTTTTGATATCCAATGATATAAAGCAGAGCGGGATTTGTCGTTTCTTAGCAGTATACATTAGTAGCATTGCCCTACGTATGTTGCCTTCCGCTTGGCGCTTTGGAATGAACCCAATTTGGTCTCTATGAATTAAAGTACCTATTATATTATTTAGACGGGTTGCTAAAACTTTCGCTAGGAGTTTGATGTCTAAATTGAGTAAGGAGATAGGCCTAAAATTTGAACAAGATGTTTCAGAAGAGTGCTGCTTAGGAATCATTGAAATAATTGCTGTTAAAGTTTTAGGTCTGAAGGAGTGTCCATCAAGAAGGGAATTGAGAGCTTTTGTAAGGACTGGGGCTAGAATATGAGAACATTTATTGTAATATAAGGCTGAAAAGCCATCCGGACCAGGGAGCTTATTTAATTTAAGAGATTTAATAACTAATAATAATTCGTCAGTAGTAATAGGAGATTCAAGATTGTCGCGGTGGATTAAGGGAATAGATGGGAGAGTGATATGTGGAAAAAAATGAGTCTGCTGAGGCCTGATCTATTTGATCTTGTTTCTTGTATAAGGAAGCAAGGTGTTTATGTAAAGCTTTGATGATTTTTACTGGATTACTAGCATATATATCCTGAGTTAGTTTCAGATGAATTGGTTTGGAGGGGTGATTTAGCTTCTTAAGAGCTCTTGCTAGGAGTGTAGTTGGTTTATTGGCTTTAGAATAAAACAAATGTCTTGTTTTATTTAGGCATTTTTCAGCAGAATCCGAAAGAAAAAGATTTAAGTCAAGGCGCGCTTTATCTAATTGCAATTTGGTCCTGGAGGTGGGGTTTGTTTGAAAGAACGTGTGAGAGGAATTAAATTCTAATTCTAGTTTTTGCTGTAATAAGCGCCTTTCTTTTTTGAGAAAAGAAGCCTGGCAAATACAAATCCCTCGGAGGATGGGTTTATGCGCTTCCCAGAGTGTTAATGGAGAAATATCAGGGGTCGTATTAGTACTCAAGTAATGTTTCAGTCCTGTTTCTAGATCTGCAAAATGTGATAGATGGGATAGAATTGTGTCATTAATATGCCACGTAGAATCACGTGCTGTGAAAATTAGTGAAGTGACTGCACAATGATCTGTCCATGTATAAGGGACAATAGATGAGGAAAGTAGTTCAGGGGTTAAACCTATATTGATTCAAATATGATCTATTCGAGGAAATGTTTTTTGGGGATGAGAATAGAAGGTGTATTGACGCTTGCAGGATTTGTTTCTCGCCAAGAGTCTAATATATAGATAAATAAATAGAATATTGTTGAAGTAGTAGATGAAATGTGTGAGCCCAGGTAATGGAGGCAATAGGAGTTGGAGATTTGTCCAAAAAGGGATAAAGGACTTGATTTGAGTCTACACATATGAAAAGTGTGTCCAGTTTATGAGTGTCAACAACCTGGAATAAGTGGGAAAGGAAGGACGTTGGAGACCTATTTGAAGCATAAATATATTTTTCTAAAACAAAAATAATATAAATAGATATGATCTGTGTCTATAGTCATACATTGTAATAGCAAGAACCTTCTGAGATAAAATAAGGTCTGGGTTTAGCTGACTGAGCTTTCATAAACATGGGGCCCTTTTTTATATTCACCTGTTTTGAATCGGCACCCTCTGCTCATCTTTCTCTGTTCATAATGATGTGTTTTCAAAACCTTTTTTGAGCACAAACCATCATTATAGAGCTACAACTGAAAGATATCATTTCACTTTGGGAATGTTCCCAGTGATATGGATGTAATAACTTGGCAGCGTAGTCAGCCTGACTGATTTATCAGCCCTGTGTAAAAATAAACTTTTTATGTCCCATTGTCTGCACAGCTGCTACATTGTTTACATGAAAGAAAACTATTTCCTTATAAACCGTTTTCCTCTCTTCACTTAGTAAATGGTTTCTAGATAGAAGGTGTTTCTACAAAACATAATTCCATCATTCCTATGTTTATTTTAGGAGAGTTCAACCCTAAATAAGTTAAAACAGTCTTTCCTAGGGTGGATTCCAAATTATTGTACATGAAAAGGGATTCCCCATCTCCATCAGTTTTGACCAGGCAAGTAAAGTCATGCATAGACTATGGATATTCATTTGATTGTGAAAATTTCCAAGCTTTTCTTACTTATTGTTCTCCAAAGTAATATTAAAGTAGTATAAAGTAGCAATAAGCCCTCGTTTTTTTTTTTTAATTTAACACAACCTTGTGACCTGCGCATTCAGTACAAAACAACTTGTTTAGAGCAGGTGGTAACTTCCCCCTCTTTGATCCAATACCACAATCTGCAATCATCTTGTATCCTCCATGGCATTAACTTCTGCAATCCTTCATACCTTCTTGAATACAATCCAAAAGCTTGCCACGACCAGTCACAGCTTGATTCAAATTTGTTTATATAGGGAAGCTTGCCCAGGCTTAGAAATCATGTAGGTGTGCAAAGAGCACCTGTCAGACTAATTTCTAATACTGATACTACTGATACTGATAATGTCCTTTTTGATCTACAGTATGTTGTCTAACAGGGAAACCTATACACCATTAGAAAAGGACCATACGATGACATAAAAGAAACAACTGAAGTACTTGGTAGAACAGGGTTTCAAGGATGGAAATTTAAACAACAAAGAAAAATGTCTTTTGGTACCTGTGGCATTTAGAATGACTGGGTATCTGCAAAGGTTTACAAGGATTTAATAAAGCCCCCAGGACATCTGATTATTTGGAGGAATAGATTCCTAGATTAGGTACATTCTTTTACATACTTCAGCACAGAATCTACTTTCTTTTTTAAACGATACAATACAGGTCATCAATACAGTTAAGAAGATACTTTAGTAAGGATTGCTTTTTAATTACAGCAGATTTTTCCTAAATATTAACTAGCATTTCTCACTCTCAAGCAGTGGCAGCTGGTGTTTTTTTGGGGGGCAAACAACCACCCATCCCCCCGAGTGGCACCCCCCCCACTGTTTGCCTGTCGGTCTGGCACTTACCCCATCTGGGCGTGTAGTGGTTCGCGGGTAGTGTGCAGCGGCTCCATCTCCTCTCTTCCATGGCGGTGTAGCGGCTTCCAGTGTGCAGCTCCAAGCCCTCCTTCTCCTAGGCGTCCAATAGGATTGCCTGTCCTTTCAGACAATCAGGTGACGGGTGTCAAAACCCGCTTCCTGATTGACTGGTAGGAGGATCAGTGTTGCGCCCCATGCCCACACTATTTTGAAGCCTATTAGAGCCCCTGGCTCTAATAGGTGCTTAAAGAAAAACACCCTGTAATTCATGCATCCTGAAAGGGTCCGGACTCATGGATAGGGGGCGGCGGCGTAATGGATAGGGGAGGTGGCTCCCATGTACCCACAATGGATGGGCTGCCCCTGCCCTCAAGGTTTAGCTGATGTTACACATTACATGAATAAGTTGGTAGTGCCAGGAAAGCAGAGGATGATCTTTCTACAATGCTTACAATTTGCAATGTTTCTAAATGATTTTTGGTTTGATAGCCAGTTTTATTTGAAAATTATAGGTTTGGTAATGGGTGCAAAATACATACCAAGTATGACACATAATTTATTGAAAAGTGGTTGCACGATGTGGTATACCTCACCCCAGTTTTGGTGTTTGAGTAGGTCTTCATATAAAGAGTAGGGATGGGCCAAACGGACCCCTGTTCGGTTTGCACTAGAACGTCCGAACACCGTGAACGTTCGGACCCAAATAACAAACCCCATTAACGTCAATGGCACCCAAACTTCAAAAATCAAAAGTGCCCATTTTGAAGGCTTATATGCAAGTTATTGTGCATACAATGGTTATGGGGGTCCAGGTCCTGCCCTGGGGGACATGTATCAATGAAAAAAAGTTTTTGAAAAACGTCATTTTTAAAGGAGCAGTGATTTTTGGATTTTTTAATGTGAGAGCATAAAAATGAAAGATTCCTTCCAATATAGTGACTGGGGGTACCCTTAGTCTACCTGTAAAGTGGCAGATCTGTACCATGTCTAGACTCGGCTGCAGCAATAATTGTAGTTATAAAGCCCAAAAAATTACATTTTCCCTCCAAGCTGCCTTTATTTTGCTCAGCAACAGCTGGGGAGCCAGTGTGTATGATGACGCAACAATGTAGTGCACTGGGAACAAGATTAGAGATTTTTTGGATAAAAAAGTAACAGGTGTCTAAAAATTGGGCTTTGGGTGTCGGTGGTGCCTTCACACCATAATACTATAGAGGTGCTATTCTATTGACCTAATAAGCCAGTGGATCATCAGCTGGAAAGCTCTCCATATCTGTTTTGGCTCCAAGGTAATCGTCCACCATGTGATGCAGACGCTGCGGATGGGATGTGGAAGCTGACAGGTCTGGGCGGCAAGGGCTAAAAAAATTATAAAATGCCTCACTGAGGCGGACACCTTCTCCATCGCTCCTCTCTTGACCAACAGAAGACTCAAAAGAACATTTTCCACGACACTGTAACCTACTCGAGTCGGGAAAAGAGTTCAATAAAATCCTCTTTAACACATCCTCAAGTGATTTTATCTTCTGCACTCTCTGTGGGGATGAGATGAGTTCTGAGACCTTCCCCTTATAACGGTGGTCAAGGAGGGTTGCCAACCAGTAATAGTTATTCTCCTTTATGCCACGTATTCTTGGGTCCTTTCGCAGGCTTTGAAGCATAAGATTGTCCATGCGCCTCAAATTTGCCAAGGCTTGAGAAGCAGACTCCTCGGGGTCACTCAGGATGACAGCATCTGGAACTTCCTCCTCCAAGCCACGTACTACTCCCAAGGGTCATGGGGTTGGAAAGCCATCGCTTACAGATTGACGCATGTGTTCCTCTTCTTCGAAGCCTGAGAAAGTGCCAGAACCCTCCTCCTCATCCTCCTCCCCTCTCTTCCTGTGTGTTCTGTGACATAGGAATGATGGTGTCTGGATAAAGTGGGTCTTGACAGGAAAGGAAGTCCTCCTCTTCCTCCTGCTGCTCTGCCTCCAGTGCCCTGTCCATATTTCCACGCAGAGTCTGCTCCAGCAGCACCACAACAGGGATTGTTGAAGAAACTTTTCACTTCAGCGCCCATCCTCAAACATCCAGACTCAACTCTGCCCTACAGCCTGGAGGTAGACGCCTCTGAGACTGCCGTTGGAGCCGTGCTTTCCCAGAGACAGGGAGTTAAGGCGCTCCTCCACCCTGTAGCCTTTTTCTCCTGCAAACTCTCAGCCCCGGAGAAGAATTATGACGTAGGGGACAGATAGTTGCTTGCCATCAAGGCCGCTCTTGAGGAATGGCGCTATCTGATCGAGGGAGCCCAGCACCCCGACTGCAGAAAGAGGGGTGGCAGGATCCAGTATCTTGTAAAGTGGAAAGGTTACGGTCCAGAGGAGAGCTCTTGGGAGCCCAAAGCCGACCTCCATGCAGAATTGCGTTCAAGGACAGTAATCCTGCCAAAGTGGCCAAGTTGGGCATCCGGAGGCTGCCCCTTGGGGGGGGCAGTGTTATAAAAATATGTGCCTTTTGTGGACTTTAGCGCCTATGCGCACGCCTGTGCACATTCGCGTGCGCTCCCATGCGCGCGCATGCGCTGAAAATGGTGCCAAACGGTGCTGTTTAAACCCGCAGTGCCTTGTAGCAAGTGCTGTCCATTCTACAGCGTCTGAGTACCTGTGAGCCCCAGCTCTCATCCTGTTTTCCAGTATCTGTGATCCTTCCTGTTTCCTGTTTGACCCGGCTTGACCTGACTTGCTGATATCTGCCTGCACCGGCCCTGGCTATCCATGACCACCCGATTGTCTGATCCTTCTGTACTTCTGCTACCAGCCCGATTACGAAATTTGCTTGGACTTGATCATTCTCTTGCCTGACCCTTTGTACCACACAGCCAGCCAGTTGCTGACCCAGCCTATACCACCACTCTTCTGATCTGCACGACTACCTGGGATCTCACATCACCATCAGTGACCACCCAGCCCTTATGCCATCCTGCACTCTTGGACTCCCTGTCTGCTCTACCAGGGGTCCCTAAATCAGGTGCGCAAGAGTGGTTGTTCCCTGCATAAGCCAGACTCCACCACCAGGACTGTGACAGGCACAGGAAGAAGAGTAGTCGTAAACAGTCCAAGGTCAAGGCAGGCAGATAGTAGCAAAGTCCAAAAGGCAAGCCGGGGTCACAGGAACAGGAAGTCTTCACAAAGCAGGTGCTGGGGGGTCACAGGTCACAGGAACGCTGTAGAACGGACAGCATCTGCTGCAGGGTGCTGTCTGGTTAAATAGGCTGTTTTGGCGCCATTGGCACGCACAGGCGAGCCACTCCTGGAAAACGGCCATTTCTCTAGCATTGCCCCCCCCCAAGGGGCAGCCTCCGAATGCCCAAACGGGCTCTCTTGGCCGGATTGTTTCTCAAAAAGTCCGGATGAGTTCAGGAACATGAAGGTTCCCACTAGTTTTCTTTGGGGCTGTATCCCTTCCACTTTACAAGGAACTGGGTGACCCCTGCTCTTCTCCTACAATCGAGGATGGCTTCCACATCAAACTCCTCCTCTCCATCCACCAGCACTGGTTCAGGTCGGGTGGTTTTCCGCCCTGGAAACAGATCCTTAGCAACCGGTTTGAGGAGGTATACATGGAATACAGGGGGGATCCGAAGTGATGGAGGAAGGTCGAGCTTATAGGCCACTTTATTAATTCTTCTTTTTACTAGGAGAGGTCCTATGTACTTTGGCCCTAGTTTCCTGGACGTGCAAGACAATCTTAAGTTGGTGGTTGCCAACGAGACCTGGTCACCAGGCTGTAGGTCAAGCTCTCCCCATCTCTTCCGGTCAAACACTCTCTTGTTGTGCTCCTGGGTCTGAGCCAGGGTCTCCTGCAACAATTTACTGTTGTTCTCCAGAAACTGGGTGATCTCTTGTGTGGCAGGAATTGGACTCTCAGGTAGCAAGTTGAGTAGGAATGTAGGGTGGTAGCCGAGATTCACCAAAAACAGAGATTGCTTAGTATCGAAGTGGACAGAGTTGTTATAGGTGAACTCGGCTAACGGCAACAAGGAGACCCAATCATCCTGGGAGTAGGATGAGTAGCATCGGAGGTATTGTTCCAAGGTCTGGTTGGTCCTTTCTGTCTGGCCATTGGACTGAGGATGATAAGCAGATGAGAAGGCTAATTCAATCCCCAAGATGGAACACAGGGACCTCCAGACCCGGGACATGAACTGCACCCCTCTATCAGACATGATGTTCCTTGGGATGCCGTGTAGATGGACCACTTCCTTAATGAACATTTTGGCTGTCTCATTGGAATGAAGTGTGCCATCTTTGTGGCGGTCGACCACCACAAAGATGGTGGTAAAGTCTACAGACGGGGGCAGTTCCACAATAAAGTCCATGGAGACGTGGGACCAGGCATGGTCAGGGATGGGCAGCGGGTTTAACAGGCCCCAGGCTCTGGTCCTCTCTGTCTTGTTTTGAGCACAAGTTGGGCAGGCGCCCACGTAGTTTTTACAGTCCTCACTCATGTGGGGCCACCAAAAGGTGCGGGACAGTAGCTCTGTCGTCTTACAGTTACCAAAGTGCCCAGCCAAGTGGTGGTCATGACAAAGTTCTAAGGCGGTCAAACTGAGCTCCTCAGGCACAAAAATCTGGGTACCCGACCACCATAACCCATCTCTGATGGGAAGTCTAGAGTCAGTAGGGGCTGTTGAGCAGGCTAAAATTTGCCTGATCCTGGTTAGAAAGTGCTCCTGGACCAACAAGAAGCTGTGGAATCCTGGAAAGCGCATCTGGCATTACGTTCTTGGATCCCGGCTGGTAGGTGATATGCAACTGGAACAAGGCCCAACGGGCCTGACGTGGCTTGGGTCGCTTGGCAGTCCGCAGATAATCTAAGTTTTTGTGGTCCGTGAAGACCAGAACTGGGTGGACTGCTCCTTCCAGGAGATAACGCCACTCTTTCAGAGCGGACTTAATGGCTAGAAGTTCTCTGTCCCCTACATCATAATTTCTCTCTGGGGAGAGTGCTTCCGTGAAAAGAAGGCAATGGGGTGTAGAGAAGCTTTGGGTCCCTGTCTTTGAGACAAGACTGCCCCGACTGCAGTTTCCGAGGCATCAACTTCCAGGATGTAGGGCAAGGTGGAGTGGGGGTGCTTCAGAATAGGTGCTGAGGTGAACAGCTTTTTCAGGGTTTGGAAGGCTGCTTGCGCTTTGGAAGTCCAGGCAAAACTAGAGTTTTGTTTGGTTAGCTGGGTGATTGGGGAGATGACAGCGGAGAATCCTCGGATACATTTTCTGTAGAAATTGGCGAACCCTACAAAGCGCTGCACTGCTTTCTTGTCTGCAGGGGTTGGCCACTCAATGATAGCTGAAACCTTCTGGGGGTCCATAGTAGTGCTTGCAGTGGAGATGTGGAACCCCAGGAAGGAAATGTTGGTGCGTTCAAAGGCGCACTTTTCGGCTTTTGCATACTGACCAGATGCTGGAAAGTGGCCCAGGGCGTTACAGAGCCAGAAAGGCATGACCAAATACTCAAAGTAGCCAAAGCAAGTTTGAAAAGCCGTTTTCCATTCATCCCCCTCTCGAATCCGGATCAAATTATAGGCCCCACGAAGGTCCAATTTGGTGAACACCGCTGCGGAGCCGAGACGTTGGAACAACTCAGGAACCAGGGGTAAAGGATACCGGTTCTAGACCGTGATTTTGTTGAGCTCCATGTAATCAATACATGGCCAAAGAGTGTGGTCCTTTTTCTCTACGAAAAATATCCCAGCTCCTGCCAGGGATGTAGAGGGCCGGATAAAGCCTTTTTCCAGATTTTCCTCTAGGTAGGCCTTGAGGGCCACTAGCTCCACTTCAGACAGAGGAAATATTCTGCCGAAAGGGACCTCAGTTCCCAGTAGCAGATCTAATGGACAGTCGTATGGCCGGTGTGGGGGTAGAGTGTCAGCTCCTTTCTTACTAAAAACATCCAGGAAGTTGTGGTATGCTTCAGGGACGGCACAACAGGTCTGGATCAGGATTAAGGCTGAGTAATGCTGGTGATGCCCTTTGGGGCGACTGGAGGCAGTGGCTCAGACAGTATGGAGACAGAAACTGGACCTCTCCCGTGTTCCAATTGATGTGAGGATTGTGGATGCAGATGCAATGGGAGGCCAAGGATCACTGGAAACAGTGAAGAAGCTATAGTGTCCAGCAGAAGAAGTTCCATATGGCCGTGGGCTGTCCGGGCCGGCAGGGGAAGGGTCTTGTGGGTCACGGTGCCAGACTTAATGTTGGACCCATCTGCCAATCGGATGACCATTGGATGTTCCTTGGGCCGGAGCAGAATCTGGTGCTGGGTGGCGAAAGAGGGGTCGATAAAACAGCTACAGGCCCCGAGTCTAGGATGGCCGGTACTTGGATACTCCCATCGGGAAGCTGCAAAGAGATGGAGAGAATAAGATGAGACTGGAGGCTTGGCAGCGATAGTACTTCTCCTCAAGCTGGTGGTTCCCACTTACCGGCCTTGGCAGGGCAGTTCCTTACTAGATGCCCTGCATCCCCACAGTAGAGGCACAGGTTGAGAGCCAGGCGCCTCTGGCATTTCTCAGAAGACAGGGATGGTCGGAGGAGCCCAATCTGCATTGGCTCAGGGTGGTCTTGTGGAGAGGAGGAGGAGGCAGTTGTAGCCGGGCTTGGTCCCGGGTATCTCTCCGCCCTGCATTCCCGCAGATGGTGGTCAGTTTGAATTGCCAGATTGATTATAGTGTCCAAGATATGAGGCACTCTGACAAGCGCCAGCTCGTCCTTCAGGGGTTCAGAGAATCCCAGCCTGAACTGGTAGCAGAGAGAGGCATCGTTCCAAGCCGTGTCGGCGCTCCAGCGCCTGAACTCGGACACATATTCCTCCGCGGCGCGACAACCTTGTTGGAGGGCATGAAGTGCCGCTTCTGCAGTGGCAGCCTGGTGAGGGTCCTCATATAATTGGGCCATTGCATGGAAGAAGCGGTCCAAGGTGGTAGTCTCAGGCTTTCTGCTTCAGCAGGCGATGGGCCCAGGCCTGCGGCTCATCCAAAAGGAGGGAGATCACCAGATCCACTTTGGTGGCTTCCAAGGAAAAGGTGCGGGGCTGGAGAGAAAAATACAACTTGCACGAGTTGCGGAAGAGTCATGATTGGACACTGTCATTATGACTTTATCCAATCATGGCTTATTCACGCCATTGTTTTTACATAAAACAGTGGGTGCTTAACCTATTTAAAGTCCCTTTCTGTGGGGGGAATTTCTTTGTATAGTAACATATGATGGGATGAGGTCGCAACCATTATATATCCTATTGACTGTATGGTATACCAATAGGATTCTTGAAATCAGGTTGTTAAACGTAAGTTACAATGGAGATACATTTCTTTATCTAAGCCTATATTATATGGTGCCTTCCTATATACCAAATTACCCGATACTCATACACATATATGTTATATTTTTTAATATAATAGCTGGTACTTCTTGGGGCTGTTTGTGGACACGCAGCACCCCCCCTCCCCGGTGTAACGTGCAGCAGCGGTTGGTTACCATCCCGCTTGGGGCTGGGGCACACAGTTGAACTCAATGAGGTAAATGTTAATTTCTGATATAGACCTTAAGTTGGTTGTATGTATTCATATGTTATGTGTTCTGTCATAAAAACTTTTTTCTTTTCTGTATAAACATTACTGTTAAGTCCCTGAGGAAGCCTGGCTTAGGCGAAACATGTTGGACGCCAATGTCTTGGACAGTGCTGTTACAGCTAAACAGTATTCCACTAATACCCGCATCTGTATCTGTTAATGGATCTTTTTATCTTTTCGAGATTTGTATTATGATGTATGATTGCACCTTTTAATGTGTGTACAAAATAAAAAAATATATATTTTATTTAGCTGCTAATCTCTTGTGTTTCTAAGCACCGCTATAATCCCGCACCAAATTTCCCCCTCTCCCCATCCCTTGCCCCTACCCTCTACTAATATACTATCAACGGGATGAGGTGCTAATAATTCTAGTGTCAGCATATCATTCAATAATACTCAAATTTTTGTGAGATGGATTGCAACAAGTGAAAGTGACAGAGAAAAAAATATTTTACCAAAACATGAAAGCATTATACATTCTAGCATTCTTAAAAACAAAATAGATAATGGAGAAGCAACATTGTTGCAAGGACAATTTCTTTGAGAGAAAGATACATTTCATTTCAACATGAAAAGGATTTATTTGGGGAAGTTACAATTGTACCATTAGAATCAATGGCTGAAACTTGCATTG
>BLSH010429416.1:582732-607932 GCA_018402905.1 Glandirana rugosa | reverse complement strand
GACTTTGATCCCTTTTTAAATATGGGCACCGCATTGGCCCTACGCCAATCCAGTGGTACTATTCCAGTCATTAAGGAGTCCCTAAAAATTTGATACAATGGCTTTGAAGTGACAGAGCTCAATTCCTTTAGGATCTGTGGATTGATGACATCTGTTCCAGGTGCTTTATTTACCTTTATTCTGTCTAAATGCTTCTGGACCATTTCACTTTTGAGCCATTGTGGATCATTTAGGGCTGTGTCACTACCACCCCCATTATGGACATGAGCTCCCCCATGCTCCTTTGTATACACAGAGCTGAAGAATGTATATAATACGTTTGCCTTCTCTTTGTCCCCAGTCACGCACTCTAGATATTTTTGTAAAGGGCCTACATGCTCAGACCTGACCTTTTTACTATTAATATATTTGAAGAATTTTTTGGGGGTTTGTCCTACTATCTTTTGCAATCTGTCGTTCGTTTTGAATTTTTGCGTCCTTGATTTCCTTTTTACATATTCTGTTATATTCTTTGTAACATTTAAAAGATGATAGTGTTCACTCATTTTTATATTTTTTAAATGCTCTTTTCTTATCATTTATAACTTTTTTAACTTTGGCAGTGAGCCACATAGGTTTTATTTTTAGCCTTTTAAAATGATTGCCCATGGAAATATACTTTGCAGTGAGTTTGCATACAGTCTTTTTGAAAAATTCCCATTTCTGTTCTGTGTTCATCGATGCCAATATTCCCTCCCTGTCCTGGAGAGCAGCCCTCATCCTTGTAAAATTTGCTCTCTTAAAATTAAGTGTTTTTATCTTTCCCGTATGTGTTTGTTGCTTGCTGCTTACATTAAATGAAATCATGTTATGGTCACTGTTACCCAGATGTTCTTTTATATGAATATTGGTAATAAGCTCTGCATGGTTTCAGATTACCAGGTCCAGCAAAGCATCATTCCTAGTTGGGGCCTCAATAAACTGGACCATAAAATTGTCCTGTAATAGATTTATAATTTTTTGCCCTTTAACTGTCCCAGCAGTGCCATTACTCCAGTTAATTTCCGGGTAGTTCCCCGTTATTATCACTTTCCCAGCCCTTGCAGCTCTTTCCATCTGTGCAAGGAGCCGAGTCTTCACCTCCTCTTTAACACTGGGAGGTCTATAACACACTCCAATGAAAACCTTTGTAGTGTGCACACCCATATGCAGATCTACCCATAATACTTCAGATTCATCACATTCTCCATCAACTAGGTCCTCATTCACACTCGCTTTGAGATCACTTCTCACATAGAGACAGGCACCACCACCCTTCCGTTTTACCCTGTCTTTCCAAAAGAGAGCATAGCCAGGAATATTAATAGCCCAGTCATGTGAAGAACGAAGCCAAGATTTAGCAAATACCAATTAAATCATAGTTCCCCTCATGCACCAGAGCTTCCAACTCACCTATTTTGCTTGGCAGATTCCTGGCATTGGTGAACAAACACTTTAATTCACTGTCACATGTCATCATGGAGAAGGACTCCAGTGGCAACCTGTGAAGCTCTGGTGAACTCCATGCCCAAGAGGGCTAAGGCAGTGCTGGAAAATAAGGGTGGCCACACAAAATATTGACACTTTGGGCCTAATTTGGACATTTTCACTTAGGGGTGTGCTCACTTTTGTTGCCAGCGGTTTAGACATTAATGGCTGTGTGTTGAGTTATTTTGAGGGGACAGCAAATTTACACTGTTATACAAACTGTACACTCACTACTTTACATTGTAGCAAAGTGTCATTTCTTCAGTGTTGTCACATGAAAAGATATAATAAAATAATTACAAAAATGTGAGGGGTGTACTCACTTTTGTGAGATACTGTATTTAGTCTCCCAGCATATCATCAGAGCCTGACTCTCTGGGATTGGCCAGGCCTGTATGAATATCCATGTGGCCATCTGCACAGCCCTACACCTATCATCCAGAAACTTCTCAAGTTCTCTAGATTAGTGTTCCCCAACCCTGTCCTCAAGGCCCACCAACAGGTCATGTTTTCAGGATTTCCATTATTTTGCACAGGTGATTTGATCAGTTTCACTGCCTTAGTAATTACCACAGCTGATTCATCTGAGGGAAATCCTGAAAACATGACCTGTTGGTGGGCTTTGAGGACTGGGTTGGGGAACACTGCTCTAGATGATGAGGGAACTATTAGACCAGACTGACAGCAGTTGGGTACACTATGCAGACCTCAGAAGCAGGTATTACCTAAGCAATTACCTAAACAATTACAGCCACACTGGCAACAGTGTGGCAACTAAATGTGTCAAAAACACACTCTGATGTTAGCTAATTCCTAGCACCTATCTAGGAGGGTGCTGCACAAAGATGGATAGATAGATAAATAGATAGATAGATAGATAGATAGATAGATAGATAGATAGATAGATAGATAGATAGATAGATAGATAGATAAATTATTTTTTACAGTTATATTTACTGCTTGCAAAAACACAACAGCAGTAGGAAACAATTTTAATGTTTTTACTACTTTGTGAAATTAATTTCTAAATATATCTTGTTGTATCTTTAATGGAAATATTAAGACCTGAGTCTTGATTATCAATAGGGTGGACCATCTGTGGAAGGTTGATTTCTTTGGAACCCCACAGAAGCTTTGGTATTAACAGATGTTAACTCACTGTTTGGCAAAATGTTTGTTTGCATAAACGTGATCAATTTAAATCTGCTTTCACTGAAATAAGAGGGAAAATGTACTGAAGTGCATTTCTAAAATATTGTCTCATCAACATTGCAGAGCTGAACATGGGTGAAATAAAGCAGCTGAAAATACCAAGTAGAGCTGACAAGCACCATGCTGCTTCTGACGTGATTCCGCATCTGCAACTGGTTGGAAAAAATCAAAAGTGTTAAATTTAAACATTATTGTTGAAAACAGGAGTATAGGGCAGGGAATGTCCCTGTACAGTGTGGAATGTGAGCCACTTCAATGTACACTCATAAGAAAAAGCTTACATCTGAAAAATGCTTTATATATTGAGGTCATTGTGTTACTAAACTGGTTTTCTCAAACTCACTTACTTTAGAAAAACAGGATAAAAACAGTACCTTCCTATTGCCTAGCAGTATGGCATACACGGGCATATCTCTATCTCAACATTCTGTGATAAGAATGATAAGAAACACACAAAGTATGCAGACAAAGGACCCCCCCCCAGATATGCAGACCTTGAAAAATGAATACGCAATAAGAATTTGTTAAACCTGAAAGTGCTTTTTTACCACGATTTTTCATTTTTATTGATTTCTCAAAGTAAAATGCAATGATTTAAGGGTTGACTGAAAGGTTTCATGTAAGACAAGATTTTGGTAGCTAAATAGAACATTTTTAGGTCTGTAGATGTAAAAAAGAGTAACAGTTGGAGAGGGACAGAAGGGCATTATCTCCAAATGGTAGACAGTTGGAAATTAAAAATTCTGAAAGGTTTTAATTTCTGTCTGTGGCCATTAAAAATGCCAGAAACTCCAACCGCCACGCCAATGAAATTAGGTTTTTTTGCTTGTTTGTTGGAAATTTTTCCATCCCTTCCTGCCCTAACAGGAAATTAAGGAAAGTCTTTCCAATAAGGACATGGGCATCATTAAAATCTGATAGAGGTTCTAACCCTTAGTTGCTCTGTCCAAAATAAAATAAAATGTTTTGGCTGAAGTTGGGGCTTAAGAGGTTTATCTCCTCTTTCCTGAAGCTGCATAACAGCAGATTGGAAGGAATTATTGGGAAATATTGATCCAATGTCCACTAATGAAGAGAGGGCATGCTGGTCTCTTGAGCACCTGATGTGTATTTACAGTGATGAAAGCTGACAGGAGATTGCTCTATTGTTTCATAAATGTTGTATTATTCAACTGAACAAGAGTTCCAGTAAAAGAGATTCCCTAAGGCTGCACTGACGAATAAATATCTTTGTACTAAGAGATGCATTTTCCAAATAATTGTGGGAAAAAATTACAACTTCAAAAAACTTGCCATGCCTCTTACTAAATACCTTGGACTGTCTACTTTCCAAAAAGGGGTCATTTGGTGGGTATTTCTACTGTCCTGGCATATTAGGGCCTCAAGAAATGAGATAGACAGTCAGTATATCAGGTATGATCAATTTTTAATAATAGGTACCGTAGCTTGTAGACTATAACTTTCAAACAGATCACATAATAAACACTGATTTGGGTTATTTTTACCAAAGAAATGTAGCAGTATACATTTTGGTTAACATGTATGAAGAAAAATGACTAAATGTGTAAACATTTTATAACAGAAACTAAGAAAAATAGGATTTTTTGACTTACCGTAAAATCCTTTTCTCTGAGTTCATTGACGGATGCAGCCTTTTATTCTTGACATGTGGGGTTTATGCACCTTTAACTAGAAGTGGACTAGGCAGAACGTAGTTCAGCTAAAAGCAGACACAGCCCCTCCCAGGGGGCAGTCCTCACTTGGCATAACCCCTCCTGCCCTGCTCAGCAACTCAGTTCGTAACAAGCAGTACAAACTCAACAAAAGAGGGGTGGGTGCTGCGTCCGTCAATGAACTCAGAGAAAAGGATTTTACGGTAAGTCAAAAAATCCTATTTTCTCAATCGTTAATTGATGGATGCAGCCTCTTATTCTTGACATGTGGGGATGTCCCAAAGCAGTGTCACAAAGAGGGGTGGGCAACGACAGCAACTGTACCCAACAGAAAAGTTCTCCGGGAGGTGCCGGATGCGCCTCACACCACCGCCTGCAAAACTTTGCAGCCAAAAGCAGCATCCGAGGACGCTGCCACATCAACTCTGTAAAATTTAGAAAAACTGTGCACCAAGGTCCAAGTGGCTGCCTTGCACACCTGAGAAACCGACGCCTGGTGTCGGAAAGCCCAGGAAGTACTAATCGCCCTGGTAGAGTGAGCCGTGACCAGAAGGGGGGCTCCTGGCCCCGAACAGCATATGCACGGGTCACCATCTATCGTATACAACAAAATTCAGAAAAATCATCAACCGCAGGCATCTCCCCTCCCAAACCGTGGGTAGGGGCAACCCTTCACGCTGAGAAGGAATTGTATCCTGGCCTGTCGCACCTATGCTGCCAGGGACACTTTCGCCCACCTCTGGGATCCCTGATGGGCAGGGAGCCCCAGCTCGATGGAGGAAAGAACAGAGGAAAAGAGACCTCTACTGGGCCGCCAAGGAGTGACCCGTGTTAAACGGGGCTCCCTACCTCCTGGCTCCAACGTGGCTCCAAGAGCCACCTAGTTGAGAAGGGAAGACTGCCATGGCCTGCTTGACCGACAGGACCCTAGCAAAGCAGACATCTAAGCCCTGAAGGAGCTGGCCAGTGCGCCCCAGCCATGCAGGAGGAAACCCCGCATACGCAGCTTCAAGGTGTGAAAGCTTTGCCCATTCCGAGAGCGTTTACAACACCCGAGTGGAACCAATACCAGGCGAAAGCTGACCCTGACAGAACCACCCAGATCGGGCAGCAGACTCGGCGCTCCTGTCAGCCGGGCCTAAGGACGGTGTGACACTAAAGGACGGTAGTCAGCATCTGCATAGTTTTCAACTGCATGGCCACTGTCAAGGGCTGTGACCAGTATCAGCTACTGTGCGGCCAAAACATCAGCAATAGAGGCCGAACATGCGGCTGGCCCTGCCGAAGGTAAGGGGTGCCACTAAGGGGCCCCCACGTCCCAGGAGACCCCCTGAGGGGGTGGGAGGGGAAAATTGCAGCGGCCATGCAGCACGGGGGGTGGGGGGAGGGGGGTGAAGAAAAGGGGGAACCAGCCCACCAGCCTAACACCCCAGAGGGGGGAACCCGCCTGCCCTCCCCGCACCGCAAGGGGGGAGCATACTTACCCATGAAGACGGGCGTATTGGGTTGCCACCCGAGACAGACCTGCCACCCTGCCGATTCTGGGAGAGCTGCCGGCCATGCGACACCCTTGATGCGAGCCCGAGGACCCGGTCCTAAGTGCGCTGGCGGGATGTTTAACCCACCGGTCGCCCCGCACAGAACGAGGCCGACCCCGCGTGCAGCTAAAGGACAGCTCGCGTCCGCTGGCCATGCTGGGGAGACTACCTGGATCTAGGATATCCAGCTTATCACCCAGCCGGCTACTTGATTGCATTCTTCATCAGAAATCTTGAGAAAAAGGAAAAAAGAAAGGGGAAGCGCAGATCCCAGCAGGGAGCCAGGTCCTACTCCTTGCACTAGGCAGAAAAAAGTTGCTGAGCAGGGCAGGAGGGGTAATGCCAAATGAGGACTGCCCCCTGGGAGGGGCTGTGTCTGCTTTTAGCTGAACTACGTTCTGCCTAGTCCATTCCTAACAAAAGGTGCATAAACCCCACATGTCAAGAATAAGAGGCTGCGTCCGTCAATGAACGATTGAGAAAACAATCTTTTTAATTTTTTTTCCTGTATTTTTAGTTTATAATGCAAACAATAAAAAAAAAAACCAGTGGTGATTAAATACCACTAAAAGAAAGCTGCATTTGTGTAAAAAAATTATACAAATATCATAGAGTAATTTTCATTAAAAGTGTGAGAGCGGGGGGCGTGACCGGAAGCTGACCTGCATGGCCGCTTGACTGCACTGCTCTCTCATAGCCGCTGCTTGTAGTGAGATTTAGGGGGCAAAAGCTACAACTTTGATGGGCAGATTCAGGGCCACCTGCTCCTCCAAAGCCCGTGGCTCCTCTCAGCCACCCCCGGGCTCGTTCGGCAACCTGAAGGACTTTTTCTCCCCGCTCGATATGCCGCACACCGCTGGAGGCAAGATGGCGCCGGAGGGCCTCCCCCCTCTTTGGATCGTGGCTGCGATCCCCAGCACAGCTCCACAGGCTGAGTGGAGGGACGAATGATGAGCTTGCAGCTGAGAAACATCAGAATCCAGGGTGAGTAGTGGCCCCCCACCATGCTGTTGGCAGTGAGTGACACCCTAGATCACCAGCAGCGGACGACTCTGCTTCCATACCAGCAGGAGCTGCCTCTCTCACAGACCCCGCCGGCGGACACTCAATGCTCGGAGACCTTCCCGCGCATCCTGTGGACATTGTCCGATCTAGGCCTTCAGAGAGAGGGCTCTCTCTCACCCATGCAGTCTGAGGACTCCTCCATGCCAGTGAGCCCCACCTCTTACCCCCCTCTGGCTCTCACATCCCGGGCGGCCGCTGGGGAGACGCAGGCAGTCACCCCTCAGTACATGGCTCCTGCACCATCCCCACCTAAAGCACAGAGGCCTCCTCGCCCCAGGGACCCCAGCATCACTCGGGGCCCCAGCCAAGTACCTCAGGCATCGCCCCGGAACCTACGCTCAGGCAGTCTCCGCTCCGCGGCCCACGCACACACCTGCAGTGGGCCACTCACCTGACTTCTCCTCCATGCAGGCCTCGGCCTGGACCGAGCCCTGGGATCCACTTTAGAGGCCTATGCCCCAGCTCTCCAAGCCACAGCAGGTGAGCCAGCTACCACCATCCTCAATCCCACACTTTGATATCCAGGCCGTCTCACCTGCTCCAAGCCAGCAGCTGCCTCTTCTTTGGCAATCATACCTCCAGTCCATCCCCACTAAGGATGACTTCAAACAGTTAATTGAGGACATTAAATCCACCTGCCGCAATGAAAGCCCTCCACTCAGGCCTTAAACACCTGGCAGATAGGGTGGACCTGGTCGAGGAAGACGTACAGGAGGCCGGACTGGTGATCCAACACACCTAGGCCCAGGGCTCGGACCACCGCCTCCTTCTTCGGGATATGCAGAGGCACATCAAGGACCTGGATAATCGTGGCCGCAGAAATAATATAAGAGATAGGAACCTGCCAGAACAGGAGGGCCCGGAGGACCTTCAACGAACTCTGGAGACTTTATTCAATTCAATTCTTGGCGAATCTCCGGATTGACCAACCAAACTGAATAGGGCTCACAGAGCTCTGTGGCCTAAAGACCCGGCACCCAGGAATGTGATCTGCAGAGTCCACTCCTACCTGCACAAAGAGGAAATTATGAATAAAGCCCGCATCCATCGGAACATACAATTTGAGGGAGCCCGTATCCAAATATTTCCAGACCTCTCCTGGATAACCCTCCAGAAGCAGAGGCTACTGCAACCCCTCCTACGCTCCCTCCAGGAACGGGACATTACTTATCGTTGGGGCTTCCCATTCAGCCTCACAGCAAAACGCCTTGGGAAATCTGCGGTACTGAGATACCCTGAGGACATGACGTCCTTCTGTTACATCCTGGAGACCCTGCTGCCACAACTTCCAGACTGGGACTTGGTGTACTCCTCGCAAGACCAATAGACAGAAAAATAGCTGATACTCACAATTAGAGTTGAGCGAACCCGAACTGTAAAGTTCGGGTTCGTACTGAACTTTGGGGTGTCCGGGACCCGGACCCGAACCCGAACCCGGACTTTCCAAAAAAAGTTCAGGTTCGGGGTTCTGGTATTTTATTTCACGTGTTGAATAGCTGCCAAGTGTTTCACTGGTTTGCCCTTAGAAGCCATCACAGCCATGCCTACTAATGGCATGGCTGTGATTGGCCAGTGCATCATGTGACCCGGCCTCTATATGGGGCTGGAGTCACCATGCTGCATGTCATATGCTCTCAGGCTAGTTTAGGGAGAGGATGCTGCTGGCTTTGTGAGGGACAGATTGCAGATATTATATAACATCTCACCCTGCACTACTGAATGATCTGATTGTGGACTAGGTAGAGATTACTAGTACTGCTGCTTTGAGGGACAGATTGCAGACCTCATTCTGCTGCACAGAATGATCTGACTGGACTAGGTAGAGTCTACTGCTTAGAGGGACAGATTATTGTTCTAAAATCATCTCCAAGTTCTATAGGGAAAGGTTCCCGCTGTTGCTTTAAGGGACAGATTATTGTTCTAAAATCATCTCCAAGTTCTATAGGGAAAGGTTCCAGCTCTTGCTTTAAGGGACAGATTATTGTTCTAAAATCATCTCCAAGTTCTATAGGGAAAGGTTCCAGCTCTTGCTTTAACCACTTCAGCCCCAGAAGGATTTCACACTTTAGGACCGGAGCCCTTTTTGTGATTCGGCACTGCGTCGCTTTAACTGAAAATTGCGCGGTCGTGCGACGTTGTACCCAAACGAAATTTGCGTCCTTTTTTTCCCCACAAATAGAGCTTTCTTTTGGTGGTATTTGATCACTGCTGCGTCATTTCTGATCGCCGCTATAAACAAAAGAAGAGCGACAATTTTGCAAAAAAAAACAAATTTCTTACTTTTTGCTAAAATAAAAATCCAAAAAAAAATATAAAAAAACATTGGCCGATTTATATTCATCCTCATATTTGTGATAAAAAAATCGCAATCGGCGTTTATTGATTGGTTTGCGCAAAAGTGGTCGCGTTTACGGATGATGAGAATTAATTTCTGGGGTTTTTATTTTTTTTAAATTTTTTACTAGTAATTGTGGCGATCTGCGATTTTTAGCGGTACTGCGATATTTCAGCGGACATGTCGGAACATTTTGACACTTTTTTGGGACCATTGGCATTTATACAGCGATCAGTGCTATAAAAATGCACTGATTACTGTGTAAATGCCATTGGCAGTGAAGGGGTTAACCTGCAGGGGGCGCTCTAAGGGTTAACTGTGTTCCCTGGGTGTGTTCTTACTGTGTGGGGACTGCCCTAGCTGGGGAAGGGAAGTGATCACAGCCTCCATGTAGAGGAAGGCTGTGATCACAGCCCTTCCCCCTCTCACAGAACGGAGGTCCGTGTTTACTTACACGGACCTCCATTCTTTCACTCGGGGGGGGGCATCGCGGGTGGCCTGGCGGAGATTGAATCCGCCGCACCCGCTCCCTGGCCCTCCCTGGACACAGTGAGCGCGCGGGCGCGCCTCCGGCGGCGCGCGCGCGCTCACTGGGCTCGATCTCGCGGCCGCCGTCATATGACGGCGATCCGCGCAATAGAGCCACCTTGTCGCCGTCAAATGCCGATCAGCGGTCGGCAAGCGGTTAAGGGACAGATTATTGTTCTAAAATCATCTCCAAGTTCTATAGGGAAAGGTTCCAGCTGTTGCTTTGAGGGACAGATTATTGTTCTAAAATCATCTCCAAGTTCTATAGGGAAAGGTTCCAGCTGTTGCTTAGAGGGACAGATTATTGTTCTAAAATCATCTCCAAGTTCTATAGTGAAAGGTTCCAGCTGTTGCTTTAAGGGACAGATTATTGTTTCTTGCACAAAATTAAAAAGTGCATCTACATTGCTGGTTTAAAAAAAAAAAAATTCCAAAAACTACATTTGCGGCCAACGGTGCATTTCTTGCACAAAAATAAAAAAAAATGTCTACATTGCTGGTTTAAAAAAATATATATCTATTTCAAAAACTACATTTGCGGCCAACGCTGCATTTCTTGCACAAAAATAAAAAAAGTCTAAATTGCTGGTTTAAAAAAAAAAAAAATTCTAAAAACGACATTTGCGGCCAGCGGTGCATTTCTTGCACAAAAATAAAAAAAAAAAGTGTTGGCTACCTCCTCCTCCTCCACCGCCACTTCCACTGCCTCCTCAACCTCCAACTCCACATCCACCTCCATTTTTTATTTTTTTATGTGATTTTAGCTTAAAAATTATTTTAAGTTATTTCCCTATCCCCATTTCTTTGTAGGGCACTTGTTCGACTCTTACCCCCATTGTCCTTCCTTTTGCAGACCTCTAGGACTTGCCAGGACTTTGTTACAGCCATTTATGTGCCTAAAAGTTCGGGTCCCCATTGATTTCAATGGGGTTTGGGGTCCGGGATAAAGCTCGGGTCAAGTTCGGTCCCGAATCCGGACTTTTTCCCGAAGTTCGGCCGAACCTGCAGAACCCGAACTTCCAGGTGTTCGATCAACTCTACTCACAATGTGTCTCTTGCGAAGTATTTTTAGTTACACTAGCCTGTCCCCCCTATAGACAGACTGGGCCCCCACTAGAATCCACCCTATGCTTGATGTTTGCTTACTAGGCTACAAACAGAGAGACGTATGTTTGGTTGACTCTTCTTTCGCTGACCCCCCCTCCTATTCAGACCCTACTTGTAAATTTATTTGCACCCATTTCACTTTGTGCTGAGGTTAGACAGAACCTTAGGAGCCTATTTAGTTACGACGCCCCTGCAGGGCTTGGTTTAACTCAGTCTCTTTAGCAGACTATAATTTTATATTCTTGTGTTATTATCTTGTGCTAATTCTTGTTTTTTCCTTTCCAGACTTTCCTCTCGTTTTTTCCTCTCTCCCCCAGTTCCTCCAGAGTTTTTTCCACAGTGTGCGACCGGTCCTCCTGGAGAATAAGACCACTTCTGACCTACGAACACCAGTGGCGGGACAGATACGTCTTTTTCTACATCACACTTACACTTTATCATGGTCAAAATTATTTCTCTTAATGTTCGAGGCCTGAACTCCAACAAGAAGAGTAAGCTAGCCCTAGGGGTATTTAAAAACTCAAATGCGAACATCATCCTGATTCAGGAGACACATTTTGATAGACAGGGTTCATATCAGTTTGCATTCAAAGCTTTCCCACGGGTCTACCAGGCCACCAACCCCAGTAAAAAGGCAGGAGTGGCCATACTGTTCAAACGGGACTCTCCGTTCAGAGTCGCACATAGATCCACATGGCCATTATGTGATATTGAGGGGCAAGTGGCAGGCCCAAGACGTGACCTTGTGCGCTGTATATGCCCTGAATGTCTGCCAGATTAGCTTTTTACAAAGAACCCTATCTTGCCTACTCCGCCAACACCATGGGTACCTAATTGTGGGAGGGGATTTCAACTTGGTACACTCCGAGGTCCTCGACCGCCACTCGATAGAACCCCGCAATCTTCCCCCCCGCACGATACGGGAGTCCCGACAATTAAGGCAACTCACCAGGCGCCATGTACTTTTCGATCCTTGGCGAGTCTTCCACCCAAGTGACCGCCAGTATACATTCTTCTCTTCTCCGCATCAAATACATTGTAGAATCGTCTACTTCTTTGTAAACAACCCTACCCTAAATATAGTCAGGGCAATAGATATTCTCCCCATATCCTGGTCAGACCACGCCCCCATCTTGCTATCAGTATCTTTGGGGGCCCCGCCCCGCAAGCCTTGCCAATAGCAGTTAAGCAATTATCTTCTCCAACATCTCCCAACCACACTCGAGCTAAACATCACTTTACTGCACTACTTTGCGGAAAACACTCCTGATGTCTCTATCTCTACTCTATGGGAAGCTTAGAAAGCAGTCCTCCGGGGCAAATGTATAGCCATTTCCTCAGCCATGAAAAAAAACGCAACTGCCCTCAAGTCAAGCACAGAACACAAATTACAGGTCCTGGAGTGCCAGCTTCAGCTAGCCCCATCCCTGTCCTTACTCAAAAAAGTCATAAATAAACGTACAATCCTCAAGCATATTGCATTGGGTAGAGTTGAAAAAGCGCTGCTTAGACCGAAACAACAATTTTATGATAAGGGCAATAAAGCCCACACTCTCCTAGCTAGGAAGTTGCGTGATCAAACTCTGACTAACACTCCCCGACAAATTAGAGACCATAACGGTCATATGGTCTCCCACCCCTGGGAGATAGTGACTGCCTTCCGGAGCTTTTATGAAAAACCTTACAACAACCCGGAAATCCCGCACGTCCCGGCGCTGCCAGACCTCATGGCCCATGTACAGGAGTACTTGGAGCAGAACTGTATAGCCCGCATTATCCCCTCCGACCTCCTTTCCCTAAATGCTCCCATAAGGAGGTGATTGAAACGACTATTAAGTCTCTCCCGACATGGAAAGCCCCCGGACCTGACAGTCTTCCCTACGAGTACTACAAATCATTTCTAAGCCGTCGCCCTACATGTGTAGATTGTACAACGCCTTCCTTAAGGACACCCCGGTTCCCTCAGACATGCAAAGATCGTTTAGCACTTTGATCCCCAAGGCTGGCAAGGACCCCTCCCTCTGCGCTAGTTATAGACCAATTGCACTTCTAAACGCCAATCTAAAATGTTTTATGAAGCTCCTCTCCATGCGCCTGAATGCAATCCTCCTGTCTCTGATACATAAAGATCAGGTGGGATTTGTCCCGCTTCGACAAGCAGGAGATAATACGAGGAAGGTCATAGACGTGGTGGACATTGTGAATCAGGAGAATACCCCATCTGTAATGCTCAGCCTTAATGCAGAGAAGGCTTTTGACCTCCTTGGGTGGCCTTTTCTGTTCGCTAATTTGCACTTCATGGGTTTTCAGGGACCTTTTCTCAATGCAGTCCACCATCTCTATAACAATCCCTCTTCCCAGGATAAGACCCCCTATGCTTTTTCCACTCCATTCCCGATCGGTAATGGGACCCGACAGGGCTGCCCACTTTGCCACCTTCTGTTTGCGTTATGTGTCGAACCTCTAGCAGCAACCATATGGAACAACGCGGACATTCGGGGTGTGACAACTCGAGGTAGGGAATTCAAAATTTCCTTGTTCGCTGATGATATTATCTTAACATTAACCCAGCCTAGAGTCTCCATACCCAATCTACAGGCTGAACTGGATCGGTTCAGCAGACTCTCTGGCTATAAAATCAACTCATCCAAATCAAGCGCTCTTCCCATTCACATCCTGCCAGCGGAACTCAGTTGCTTGACTGCTTCGTTCCCATATAGGTGGCACCCTCAATCAATCAAATATCTGGGGGTCCACATAACTACACATTTCTCTTCACTCTACCAAGCCAACTTCCCCCATTATTTCAACAAATCCGCCTACTGCTCCAACACTGCAAGCAGCACCACATCTCCCTACTGGGCCGTATAGCGTCATTTAAAATTACTATCCTCCCCAAACTTGTTTACCTGTTCCAAACGCTCCCAATACCTGTCCCTTATGCCCACTTGGGAAAATTGCAAGCAGGCCTACTGCAATATAGAACATAGAATCCCCAGATCAGTCCTCTTGACCTCTCGCACCGAAGGGGGCCTAGCATTCCCTAACCTCGTTAGATATTATCAGGTGGCCCAACTCCGTGCTATAGCCTCTTTGTTTACCCAACGTTCCTATAACAAATGGACGTAAATAGAAAAATTGTGGTTAGCTCCAATACACCTGAATAGTTTCCTATGGAGTTTGAACGCAGAGGTCCCCGCTGACTGCAAGCTGGGAACAGTATTCCACTTGAGATCACTATGGCGGACACTCTCTCGCCAACACAGGCTAGCCTCAGACAAATCAGTGCTAACTTCCTTCCTATATAACCCGGAACTGCCAGTGGGCTTGACTTATCAGATGTCCTCCCCGTGGGCGACGAGGAACCTATTTCACTTTTGCCACCTGGTTGACCCCGTCACCAGGAAGCTTCTGACTTTGGCTTAACTCCAGGATAAATACAGACTTCCCCATCAAACATTCTACAGCTACTTACAAATCCGACACTATACCCAGACGATAACCCCCACCTTAAACTTCTCATCCCCTCCCCCTTCAAGCGCATAATTTTAGAAGGCACAACTAGGAGAGGAATAATCTTGGATATCTATAAAATCTTGAACACATACTCATTCCAGGTACAGGGAAAACACTTATACATGCGTAAATGGGAGAAAGCACTGGGCGCCAAATGGACAATTGCTGATTGGCAGATCATGTGGTCCCAGGTGTCTAAGAGCTCCCTTTGCACTTTATATAAGGAGAACTCTTATAAAATTATGTTCTTTTGGTATATAACCCCTGATACTCTCCACTCTATATATCCTGTGTCCTCAGACAGGTGTTGGAGATGCCTAAAGGACAAGGGCACCCTCCTACACATATACTGGATCTGCCCTGCGATTGCGCCCTATTGGCGTATGGTACATCAGCTCCTATGCAATATACTTGGCCCTCACATCCCGATGACACCCGCATTCTTTCTACTAGGCCTTCCCCCGCAAACGCTCTCCAAGCCACACAGAAAACTTATACGTAACATCCTCACCGCAGCAAGGTGCCTTGTGGCCCTGTATCGGAAAGAACGCGAACCTCCAACACAGGAGGCCCTTTACACTAGGATTAAGGATGTAGAGCTAATGGAAAAGATGACAGCTAGATTACAGGACCGCTTGGAAGTTCACAATCGTATCTGGGAACCGTGGCATCTCCAGGAGGATCCAGGTTGAACGATATTCAAACCTTCTCTCTCTCTCTCTGCCCCCTCTCTTTCTCTTTTCTTACTGCTCTGTTTCTATTCCTTTTTTAAATGAATAGTTGTTGCTCAAAATTTATCTGTAATGGAATTGTTCCTTGAACGTGTTCCACATCAGTGCAGAATGCCTACCGCTAACTGTGTTGATTAACTGTGTAACTGGACACACCTTTTTATTGTACTGATACATGAGACTACTTTGAGTTTCAATAAAAATTGCTATTGGAAAAAAAAAGTGTGAGAGCACTGAAAGCTGAAAATTCATCTGGGCAGGAAGGGGGTGAAAGTGTCCCGTATAGAGGTGGTTAATAAAGTATTTTAATCAATATACTCTGTTGGGAGTGTCTTGCCTTTCTGTTCACTCTCTACATGTAATGCAAGCTGCATTGAGAGCATATTGAGAGGACCGTGGATGGCTGCCCTGGTGTGATACAGTATTCCTTCCCGATCCCTGTGAATTATTTTACTCCCATCATCCAAGTGTAATAGACTGCTCAGGGATTGAGGGTCACTGGGCACTGGTAAGCAGCCTTTGTGGGCATGGTGGTGGAGAGCTGCACAAAAGTAGTGTATTTTGTTTGACAATTTTTCTTGATTTTTCTACTTTTATAAATAATTTTACACTATTGGGAGTGTTTTCCATCCATTTATCTTTACGTGCATTTCATATGGGCAGAATTCTGGATGATCGATTGGGAATTTAATAGGTTTTTCATCTCAATCACTGTCAATGCCTTTTTAATATCTAGAGTATTTTTGACTGCTCAGATAAAGAGGATCAATAAAATCTGGTAGACAGCCTCTGTTTTCATACTGCTGGTGAGTTGCACTTAAGCCTTTCCTCATTGTGGCACCTACTTTTTCACACCAGCACTATGAAAACTGCAGAATCAACTTTGTAAACGTCACCATATTCTAGGAGTTTTATCATACGTATGTCTGTTTTTGGGACTTTTTATCTGTTAAGCATCAAGTGCACATATTTCATTATTTATGTATGTAATGCTGATCCTATTTTGATCATTATGGTGCACATTTGGTTTATATTTGCATTTAAACTAAGGGCTTGTGCAGCACACTTTTCTATATGCTCATTAAAGTTCCACTGGGGAAACTGGACATGGGACACGTATAGATGCATTAGAACATTCAAAGCGGAACTAAGTCCCCCATCCTTTACAGTCAAGAAATTTTGCCATCTTATGCAGGACATCCACTAGCAGATTTTTGTTCGTACAAACTTTTGTTTGTATATTCTCAGTACATTTGATAACTTGACAAATGTCATTCCAGAGTACTTCAAAATGTTGTTTACTTTTAACATCCAATTTTGGAATGAATTGACTCACCTGAATGAAAACCATATCCGTTGTACACCGTTAGAAATTCATTCATTAGTGAAAAGTTTTCCATCCTGCCCCATCAAATTTTCTTGTTAAAAAAATAATTGTTGATTTGGCCCTAGAAAATTAAATGGTCTTTTAATAAAAGCTTTCAAATTAAATTCTAATAGTGTATGACCAGTTTTAGCCTCTGTTTGATCTGCAGTTGCCATAGTGCTGCACATGTGATCAGTTATGACACCAACAATTTGAAGGGTTAACAGCACAAGCAACTGACGGTTATCGTTAATGGCATGTCTTTATTGTGATTGTCTTAGAAAATAGTTAAATCAATTGGTTTAGTTTTAAATGTCAATCTAATCGCTTGTTGATTAACAAATCAGGATCTCAAACTCTGCAACATAAGTCCTCATCGGCGGTGGGTGTACTCTACTGTTTCCCAGTCCTTTTTCAAAGGAGTCTCTTGACCCCCTTGAGGAACACAGTCACTAGTTCTAAGTTGCCCTGAGTCTGAGGTGTCTTGTAGACAGGATGTTACTTTTGCCTCACATTGCTCTTCCGCCCTTAACCTCTGCACTTGTGCTCTTTCGCCAAAGGGGAAGGATCATTTTTCTACAGTTAGAGAGATGGTTTCCATGGAACTCCAGGGGAGGTGGAAGAAACCTCTTAGAACCTACAAGCATATTGATACACATCTATCCGACTAGCTACTGTATGTACAAATGCACATTGTAGTAGGGCACAGTTCCTAATGCACAAGGATACGTATCTGCATGGCAGTGTTTAGCCTCCAATGAGATATACATCTAATAAGAAAACAGCTTCTTCATATGCATATCTTTTCTCCAGCAGTAAGTCATGATACAAATCTTCCTTAAGACAAGGAAGGAAGAACAGGAGGATGCTTACCTTCCTGTAATGAAGTATGGGTGTGTTTGTACAGTATGACCTTTTCTTTCCCTCCACATGTCATAGCATAGTTGCTGTAAACCAGGAAAAATGATGTAATGGAACAATACATACTATATTATCTGTTCTGTGTTAAGCTTGTTACCACAATGGAGTGGGAGGGGTGAGCATAAACATATATACAATGAAAAATACACTTCAGTTTAATTATAATCAAGAACAGTCCGGCATTTGATACCCTTGTAAAGCAAGGGTTTCATATCCTGGACTCCTCCTGATTTTAATTGAACTGGTATTTGCTCCTAATTGTATTCCTTTACCATAACAGAGCATTTATCACAAAGCAAAGTACCTATGTAAGAAGTCTCATACAGATGGTACATTGACTTTCAGCTCACTTAGCACAGCTATGCAGTTTTTGGACACATTTTCTTTTTTATCGTTGAAAAATAATTTTAATTTGGTTTTTCAATTACAAATAACAACATATATGTCTTAGCCACAAGCAGGGTATCATTCAGTTTGCATCCAGTACATATGAATCCAACTTTAGAGACCTCTGTGCCACAATTTGGAAGGGTCCATTATTCACATAGAGAGATAAATTGCATTTGCAGGATAAAACAAGCATAACAACCGTGAGACACAGATATGTGTAGCTCTCAAGTATAGGGTCCAGCCATTGAGAGTGTAGGGGTAGTAGGACCTACATTTACATCACTTCCTATACAGGTCCTTAATCAGAAGCTGTGGCTGTTGAATTAACCCATCCAAACCACACATTATTAAACTTAGAGGACACACCCCTACCAGCATATGTAGCATTTTAAAATGGAAGATATTTGTTAATTAGGTCTTCCATGCAGACAATGATGGTGAGATGGCCTTTTTCCAAGAGAGAATAATTAGTTTGCTGTCATAGAAAAATAGTAAGCTGAGCAAAGTTTGAATGGTTTTAGTGAGAGTTAATGAGTCTAAGTATACAACAAGCTGCTGCTCACCTGTGTCAGGCATCTATGTCTGCAAATGTGGTGCAATGGAAAGCTGCTGTCAGCTCCAACACACGTTAATTAATGAATATAGCTGGCACCTGTTGTAGCTCTTAAGATACTTTATTTACTTGAGGGAATACAGTTCTCCAGGCTCACACGTATTGACCCTCAGTGGGTCTTAATCATAGGATTAAGACCCACTGAGGGTCGATATGGAGGACTGTATGTTGCATTGCCTAAAGTAAATAAAGTATTCCAAGAGCTACAACAGGTGCCAGCTATATTTGTTCAGTTAACGAGTCTACCAGACTCAGAAAACATACCTCAATAGTGGGAACAACAGTGATGGTCGGGACCAATTCAGCACAGTCCATAACCTCATTACAATAATGCTGGATAGCTGGGCACTCCCATAATATGTATATAAAATTTGCACTATGGGGAGATCAATGCCAACAGTTAGAAAACTGATCCCTGTATAGTCTACCTAATCTAGCTGGGGTCAGGTATATTCTATGTAGGCATTTATACTGGATTAGATGATCCCTGGCTGATACCAATTTAGTGAAAGGGGACTCCCCACATGTTGTCCCAGTCATCATCATCAAGCCTGGGGACATCATGGACCCATGCATTACGGCAGGGCAGCAGGAGTTTTTGCTTGTGTCAGTAAACAGATGCTTATAGATAAAAGAAAGTGCCTTGATGAAGTTGTCATCTCAACATTATCTCAACAATAATTCCAAGGCACCGGGTTGGAGAGAGAGCCCATGACTACCGAACTGTGCACAGAATGCGTGTCGGACTTGCACATATATAAACAGATGGGAGTATGGTAACTGATGTAGAGACCACAGTTCATCAAAAGTTATCAAGACTCCATTCTGGGTGACATCCTTCAAGTTTGGTCCATGTTACAGGATCCAGATACTGTATGTATAAAAATGTTGGAGGTGTGGGTTTTTCCACATCCATGTCACCTCCCAAGCTCTAATGGTAGAGTGCATGGAAACCATTAAGGTATATGGAGATTTCAGTCCAATCACAAAATGTGACAGAGTATCATAGGAGTTAACTACTGTCACCTCCAGAGAAACTTCAGCATCATCAAAAGGGGTTGCCAGCCAATAATGGGCAAAAACTAGCTGACCAGCCAAACAAAGGACAGTCAAAAGTCTGGTAGCCAACATCTTAATAAGGATTTTGCACTATTCTTATGTCATTAGTAATTTTAGTGGCTCTTACAATATCAGGTGTTATATCTTGGGTTGATGTTTGTCTTTGAAATTAACTTAATGATGAATCAGCACAGAAAATATAAGCACACATTTAAATTGACAGTGCAACTCTTTAAAGGTCTTTATGAGTTTTTTTGTTTTTTAATTTTTTTTTCCTAGCCACAGAACATATACTGTAGGTCAGGGGTTGGCTACCCGTCGATCACGAGAGGGTGACGGGTAGATCTCGTGTCTGCAGTGCTGACCCCGCTGTCAAAACAACCCCTTCCCAAATCCCAAGCAGAGCAGCACACAGAGGCAGCCAGCTCTGCAGCATGGCTACACCGACTGCTGTGATCCTCCCCTCACATCCGTCCACCCATTTTCTACATCTCGCACAGGCATAGTGGTATAGATGTGAGGGGAGGGGACAGAAAGCAGCATGTCTGAACAAGCAGGTAAGGAACTGACCATTAGGAAAGGGCAAAACAGTGGTGGACTATATACTCCTGACTTGTAATGCAGCACACAGAAGCAGCCATACTCCTGGTCTGTAATGCTGGGCTATATACTCCTGACCTGTAATGCTGGACTATATACTCCTGACTTGTGAATGTTGGGCTGTATACACCTGATCTGTAATGCTGGGCTATATGCTCCTAATCTATGATGCTGGGCTATATACTTCTGATCTGCAATGTTGGGCTGTATACTCCTGATCTGTAATGCTGGGCTGTATACTCCTGATGTGTGATGCTGGACTATATACTCCTAAACTGTAATGTTGGGCTGTATACTACTGTTCTGTGATGCTGGGCTATATACTCCTGATCTGTGATTCAGGGCTATATTCTCCTGATCTGCGATGCTGGGCTATATACTCCTGATCTGTGATGCTGAGCTATATACTCCTGATCTGTGATGCTAGGCTATATACTCCTGATCTGTAATGCTAGGCTATATAGTCCTGATCTGTAATGCTGGGTTATGTACTCCTGACCTGTGAATGCTAGGCTATATACTCCTGATCTGTAATGCTGGGCTATATACTCCTGACCTGTGATGCTGAACTGTATACTCCTACCTGTGAATGCTGAGCTATATACTCCTGACCTGTGAAAGCTGCGCGATATAATCCTGACCTGTGAACTTTAGTTACTCCTAACCTGGATAACGTCATATTTTTACAATGGCATTTGTATTATTATATTTTTCTAAGGGCTGGTTCATACCAGAATGTGGTGCAGGAAACATGCTTTCCATGCACGTTTCCCACACTGCCGGTGAGCACACTGCCTTTGCGATCTGCATGCAGGTGCCAGTGTATTGGTAACAGCACCCCAAATGCAAATCACAAACACAGTGAATTTGTGGGCACCATATCGCATGGTTCCACAGTACAATGCTGTTTGCTGCAGCGTGCTTTTAAAAGAAATGCATGCATTACTTTCTCTGTATTCCAGTGTGATTTGCAGCCCATTCAAATGAATGGGCTGTCAAGATGCAGCACACGGGAAAAATGTGGGAAAAGTACAGGTGTTTGTGCCACATTACCGAGTGAGTTGGTGCCAAGTTTTCTTCAAAACTGCCTTAATTTTTTAATGGCCTTACAGTAGCTCCCAAAAATAGTGCATTGTACCTGGTGATCTTTGATTTCTCCCATGTTGTTCAGGTAGATCTCCACCACTCTAAGGTTGCCTACCCCTGTTGTAGGTTAATTTACTAAAGGCAAATGGACTGTTCCTCTTGCAAAGGATGGTTCTATTTACTGAGACAACAAGGGTCTTTTAAATCCCTGATTTCTCAACTGCCCTTCACTGAAGCTAACAGAGCAGTTGGGACAGTGTTTCTTTTGGGCTTTCACATCTTTCTGGAGAGGCTACTATTGATCATTGTAAAAAAAACACTATGTGAACTTGTCTATGTAAAACTCACTAAGTTAATGCCTCAAAATGTGAACAATGGATCTGGCAAGCATGAGTCTTGAATTATGCAAGAAATGAAATTGATTGTATTTCCAGCATTTAGAAATAAGATGTCATATCTCCAGATTTACAAATGTACCCAGTGTGCATTCAATCATATCCAAGGCTTTGAAAGCGTCTTCCGTCACTCCCTCATTTTCCATTCCCAGACTGTTCTCGCAGTTATCCCTCCCATCCAGATGAACACAGAAGCTGTGATTTCAGAAGACATTCTGTTCACTTCTAACACATTGCACCCAGAGAGGACGACGCAGTTTAGAGAAAAGACCATTAGAGCCGGAACTAATTTCAAAGTCTGGAAAAATATTGGATTGCTGTTTTGGGCATTGGACATTTTCATGTGCAAAAATATAATTAGCATGCATTAGCAAAGTACATTTATACATATATTATCCTTATGATGGTAGCTAACAGTACAATTATGGTTTAAATGAGATTTTTAATTTTTTTCAGGAACTAATAAGCTATGTAGAAAAATGAATTCCAGAGATGTTAAACAGGTGCTGATTTGTTTATTTCATAAATTGAAGCATTTTTCGGACTTTTTTTTTTATTTATAAAGAGTTAAGGGTACGTTAAGTCCTTTTAAACCTGAATTAATCTGATTGAAGCTACTTGAAAATATACGGAGACAATACATATACACAACCAATAGGACAAATGTCACCTCCTCAATTACTTTAGGACCAGCCACATTTTATCTTGCAATCAAGCTAACAGACAGCAATGCCATTTTCTTTTCTCTTTGGATTAAGGAAGAACCAGCCCTGTTGCAACAAGATTTTCTTATGATCTAGAAATCTAGATAAGGCTTCTAATATCAGATGTATGTATTATCTGCTTTTAGATTAGATATAAACAACCCAATCCTCAGCTAAGCATTGTATTGATAAATACACTATATTACCAAAAGTATTGGGACACCTGCCTTTACACACACATGAACTTTAATGGCACCCCAGTCTTAGTACGTAGGGTTCAATAGTGAGTTGGCACACCCTTTGCAGCTATAACAACTCTTCTGGGAAGGCTGTCCACAAGGTGTGTCTATGAAAATGTTTGACCATTCTTCCAGAAGCGCATTTGTGAGGTCAGGCACTGATGTGGACAAGAAGCCCTGGCTCGCATTCTCTGCTCTAATTCATCCCAAAGGTGTTCTATTGGGTTGAGGTCAGGACTCTGTGCAGGCCAATCTACTTCCTCCACCCCAAACTCACTCATCCATGTCTTTATTGACCTTGCTTTGTGCACTGGTGGGCAGTCATGTTGGAACAGGAAGGGGCCATCTCCAAACAGTTCCCACAAAGTTGGGAGCATGAAATTGTTCAAAATGTCTTGCTATGCTGATTCCTTAAGAGTTCCCTTAACTGGATCTAAGGGGTCAAGCCCAACCCCTGAAAATAAACCCACACCATAATCCCCCTCCACCAAATGATTTGGACCAATGCACAAAGCAAGGTCCATAAAGACATGGATGAGCGAGTTTGGGGTGGAGAAACTTGACTGGCCTACACAGAGTCCTAAACTCAACCCAACAGAATACCTTTGGGATGAAATAGAGTGCAGACTGCGAGCCAGACCTTCTTGTCCATCAGTGCCTGACCTCACAAATGTGCTTCTGGAAGAATGGTCAAACATTCTAATAGACACATTCCTAAACCTTGTGGACAGCCTCCCCGGAAGAGTAAAAGCTGTCATAGCTGCAAAGGGTGGGCCAACTCAATACGGTCTAAGACTGGGATGCCATTAAAGTTCATGTGTGTGTAAACGCAGGTGTCCCAATGCTTTTGGTAATATACTGTATCTGTGAATATAAAACAAAAAATAACACTACCTTCAAAGCACCTTCAAAATATGTTTTTACTTAAATAAGTGTAGACATCTGCTGCCCTCTGTTTTTTGAATTTGTAAATGCTTGTAAATATATTATGTAAGCACTTCCTGTCCCTGGGTTTTTGGCTTTTAAACCCCAGAAGGAGAAAGTGGAAAGAAAAAAGTCTCAGCCACATGTCCTGTACATGCTGCTAAACCTCAAGCAGAAGGAACTATTATGTATCGGACACAAAGATAGATGCCACATCTCTGCAACTGTACATCTGGAGGTATCTTTATTAGTAACTATATACAGTATCTCACAAAAGTGAGTACACCCCTCACAATCTTGTAAATATTTTATTACATCTTTTTATGTGACAACACATGAAGAAATGACACTTTGCTACAATGTAAAGTAGTCAGTGTACAGCTTGTATAGCAGCGTAAATTTGCTATCCCCTCAAAAACACACAGCCATTAATGTCTAAACCACTGGCAACAAAAGTGAGCACACCCCTAAGTGAAAATGTCCAAATTTGGCCCAATTAGTCATTTTCCCTCCCCGGTGTCATGTGACTCGTTAGTGTTACCAGGTCTCAAATGTCAGTGGGGAGTAGGTGTGTTAAATTTGGTGTTATCGCTTTCACTCTCTCACACTCCTCACTGGAAGTTCAGCATGGCACCTCATGGCACCTAACTCTTTGAGGATTTGAAAAAAAGAATTGTTGCTCTACATAAAGATGGCCTAGGTTATAAGAAGATTGTCAAGACCCTGAAACTGAGCTGCAGCATGGTGGCCAAGACCATACATCGGTTTAACAGGACAGGTTCCACTCAGAACAGACCTCTCCATGGTCCACCACATGCTCAGCATCATATCCAGAGGATGTCTTTGGGAAATAGATGTATGGGTGCTGCCAGCATTGCTGCAGAGGTTGAAGGGGTGGGGGATCAGCCTGTCAGTGCTCAGACCATATGCTGTACACTGCATCAAATTGGTCTGCGTGGCTGTCGTCCCAGAAGGAAGTCTCTTCTAAAGATGATGCAAAAGAAAGCCTGCAAACAATTTGCTGAAGACAAGCAGACTAAGGACATGGATTACTAGAACCATGTCCTGTGGTTTGATGAGACCAAGATAAACCGATTTGGTTCAGATGGCGTCAAGTGTGTGTGGCAGCAACCAGGTGAGCAGTACAAAGACAAGTGTGTCTTACCTACAGTCAAGCATGGTGGTGGGAGTGTCATGGTCTGGAGCTGCATGAGTAATGCCGGCACTGGGGAGCTACAGTTCATTGAGGGAACCATGAATGCCAACATGTACTGTGACATACTAAAGCAGAGCATGATCCCCTCCCTTCGGAGACTGACGAGTGGACCAACGACGGTGTGTGTGAACTGCGGTAGACTTGGTTTAGCCAAATAGAACCAGAGTAGTTTGGTGTCCTGTACCAAGATCATTAGGTACAGGAATCAGACGAACAGAAGTCGTTTAACAAACGTCCGAAAGAAAACGTAGTAGAAATCTTCTCTGAAGGAAGACCCTGCTGTCGGTGCGTCTGGTTAAACTACGTCACATGTCGTATACCAGACTCGTGACTGTCCGACTAGGGGGTGGGGAAGTTGGAGACGTCGTTACGACCGTCGTGGGTATGTAGATAAAGGGTTTCTGTAGGAGACCTATACTACGACTCGTACACCACCTGGTACCTCTCCAGACAAGACTCACCTTGGACAGGACAAT
>BLSH010429416.1:547585-569245 GCA_018402905.1 Glandirana rugosa | reverse complement strand
GGGACATGAGATAGGCCGTCAGTAAATCAAGTGTGATCAATTTTCAGTGATTGGCACCATAACTTGTAGACTCTATAACTTTCACAAAGACCAAATAATATACACTAATTTTTTTTTTTTTTACCAAAGATAGGTAGCAGTATAAATTTTGGCCAAAATTTATGAAGAAAAATTACTAATTTGCAAAATTTTATAACAGAAACGAAGAAAAATTCATTTTTTTACAAAATTTTCGGTCTTTTTTTAATTATAGCGCAAAAAATAAAAAACCCAGAGATGATTAAATACCACCAAAAGAAAGCTCTATTTGTGTGAAAAAAAGGACGCAAATTTCATATGGGTGCAGTGTTGCATGACTGAGTAATTGTCATTCAAAGTGTGAGAGCACTGAAAGCTGAAAATTGGTCTGGTTGTTAAGGGGGTTTAAGTGCCCAGTTGTCAAGTGGTTAAATACACATTACTAAAAGGCCATCATATAGCACAATTATTGGAAATATAATGGTATAACATTTGATAGGTCATACCAAAGAGTCCAGGCCGGGTCTGCAGCACTTTGGTGGCTGACAAGAAGATTAAGCAAGTGTTTAGGCGCCAGGCTCTGAGTCTTGTGTATGGCGTGATGAATAGCATATATCCATAATCTGCAGATAGGGCAGCACTCCTATGAAGAAGCCATGTCCAGGAACTGTCTGAGTGCAGACGTACAGGATTTATTGAAAACAAATACAGTGTAACAACTCGAACAGACATCAGCAGAGTAGCTGATGGCGGTTGTGCCCCCAGTGGTCAACAAAATAATTACAGTAATTACAATAACTATATAAATAAACCATGGTCAGTAAATAGCGGGCACTTAAAATGAATTAAAATAAATTGATTAAAAATTAAGTTGGTAATGCTAAAAATAGTAAATATATATATATATATATGTATATATATATTTAAAATAAAAAGTAAAAAATAGAAAATAATAATAAATAAATAAATAAATTGATGGAAAGAATTAGTAAATAAATACAAATTAAAATGCAATAGCATGGGATATTTCAGGAATTGATTAGGTAAAAATAATAGATAAAGAACAAGGTAGACTAAATTATGACATACAAACGTACTTAATCCGCAAGATCATGAAGTGATAATTAATTGGCAGATATGTAAATACAATAATATGATATAAGTAATCAGCAAGAATTTTAAATAAAATAGAACACAATAAGTTGAACATGACTCGTAGTAATAATAATAATAATATAATATACTGTCATTATTTTGTTGACCACTGGGGGCACAATCGCCGTCAGCTACTCTGCTGATGTCTGTTCGTGACCAATAAATAGAAGTAATGGGCCGCCCCATGATATGCCTGATGAAAGAGCGCACCTTTCTTCTCCATCACAGGCTGCACGCTCAGAAACGTGTCACATAGTAGTGGCGTAGGCATACCCCCACGCTGTCTCCCCGCGCTCCGGACTCCACAAGGATAGCCGACGCTGACATGGCCGGTCAGGAATCCCGGCTCCCCTCTGGATTGGATTACACCTTGTGGACCCAGAGTTGTGGAGCCTGCGCTTGCTAAAACCTTGCTGCATGGGATATCATCCACAACAGATGTGTCCACCTGTTTTTCGCACAATGTGAGTTGTTACACTGTATTTGTTTTCAATAAATCCTGTACATCTGCACCCAGGGGCGCCTACTATCAGTGAAGCAAGCCATCATTAGGCTGAAAAAACAAAATAAACCCATCAGAGAGATAGCAAAAACATTAGGTGTGGCAAAATCAACTGTTTGGAACATCCTTAAAAAGAAAGAACGCACCGGTGAGCTCAGCAACACCAAAAGACCCGGAAGACCACGGAAAACAACTGTGGTGGATGACCGAAGAATTCTTTCCCTGGTGAAGAAAACACCCTTCACAACAGTTGGCCAGATCAAGAACACTCTCCAGGAGGTAGGTGTATGTGTGTCAAAGTCAACAATCAAGAGAAGAATTCACCAGAGTGAATACAGAAGGTTTACCACAAGATGTAAACCATTGGTGAGCCTCAAAAACAGGAAGGCCAGATTAGTGTTTGCCAATGTCTAAAAAAGCCTTCACAGTTCTGGAACAACATCCTAAGGACAAATGAGACCAAGATCAATTTGTACCAGAGTGATGGGAAGAGAAGAGTATGGAGAAGGAAAGGAACTGCTCATGATCCAAAGCATACCACCTCATCAGTGAAGCATGGAGGTGGTAGTGTCATGGCGTGGGCATGTATGGCTGCCAATGGAACTGGTTCTTTTGTATTTATTGATGATGTGACTGCTGACAAAAGCAGCAGGATGAATTCTAAAGTGTTTCGGGCAATATTATCTGCTCATATTCAGCCAAATGCTTCAGAACTCATTGGACGGCGCTTCACAGTGCAGATGGACAATGACCCGAAGCATGCTGCGAAAGCAACCAAAGAGTTTTTTAAGGGAAAGAAGTGGAATGTTATGCAATGGCCAAGTCAATCACCTGACCTGAATCCGATTGAGTATGCATTTCACTTGCTGAAGACAAAACTGAAGGGAAAATGCCCCAAGAACAAGCAGGAACTGAAGACAGTTACAGTAGAGGCCTGGCAGAACATCACCAGGGATGAAACCTAGTGTCTGGTGATGTCTATGCGTTCCAGACTTTAGGCTGTAATTGACTGCAAAGGATTTGCAACCAAGTATTAAAGAGTGAAAGTTTGATTTATGATTGGTAATTTGTCCCATAACGTTTGGTCCCTTAAAAAGTGGGAGGCACGTATACAAACTGTTGTAATTGCTACACCGTTCACCTGATTTAAATACCCTCAAATTAAAGCTGAAAGTCTGCAGTTAAAGCACATCTTGTTCGTTTCATTTCAAATCCATTGTGGTGGTGTATAGAGCCAAAAAGATTAGAATTGTGTCAATGTCCCAATATTTATGGACTTGACTGTATATATATATATATATATTTTAATACACCACGTCAAGTGTACTATATACCCCATGTACACCCCAAATGCACTGATATATAGTGTACACTCAATACGCTGTGTGTGTATATATATATATATATATCAGGCTGTATATATTTTAATACACCACGTCAAGTGTACTATATACTGTATGTACACCCCGAATGCACTGATATATAGTGTACACTGTGTGTATATATATACACAATATACTAGACTGTATGTATATATATATATATATATATATATATATATATATATATATATATCTGTGTGTATATATACACTAGGGAGGTATATATATATTCTTGCACTGCCTGACTGTATACAGATAGCCCTATCTATCTAGTATATATTACACTACAATAACCTGCCTGCACTAACTGACAGATAGATATATAGGGCGATCTATATACAATCTTTTTATCTATCTTTTTTTTTCACAATTAGCTATCTAATAAACTGCCTGCAATCCGCAACCTAAACTCTCTCTATCGAATCATTTCAGCAATGCCGCCAACACACACTACACAGAGCCGCTGTACAAGCGGCTTTATATAGTGTGGGACGTGGATTGAGGCTGCTGAGCAGGGTGCCTTTAGCCAATCATAGCTCTCACAACAGGCTGCCTGCTGATTGGCCAAAGCATGCAGGTTATGTGCATGCTTTGGCCAATCAACGGCCGGCATTCCGCCACCATTGGAATGCATTATGGGACGTGCAAAGTTCCCGCAAACACCCCATAATGTTCACAATGGCGCAAACTGACGAACCCCTGATGTTCGAGTCGAACATGCGCTCGACTCGAACCGGGAGCTCATCCCTACCCCCCTACCCCACAAGAGGGCTACATAAGCATATCATCTGTTTTGGGTACATGATATCTAAGGAGTGCCCTGGTGCTCAGCACAATCAAAATTCTCTCTAAACTATGTGGTGTATTATATAGCTTCCTCTGATTGGCTGAGGTGGGCTGATGGTGTCACAAACGCCGACTCGGGCAGTAAGCTGAAGCTTTGTTTACATTCACAGAATACAAAGCTGCCTCTGAATGGTTGAGTGCCGCTCAGCCCCACACTGTTTTGTTCTAAGTGTGAGACAGGACATTTCCCTCTCACAGCCGGAACCCAGTATTGTGTACTGTATGTCGATTAACCACTTCAGCCCTAGGAGGATTTACCCCCTTCCTGACCAGAGCACTTTTTGCGATTCGGCACTGCATCGCTCTAACTGACAGATGCGCGGACGTGCGACGTTGTACCCAAACAAAATTTACATCCTTTTTTTCGCCACAAATAGAGCTTTCTTTTGGTGGTGTATGATCACCTCTGTGGCTTTTATTTCTTGCGCTATAAACAAAAGAGCGACAATTTGAAAAATAAACAATTTTTTTTTCTTTTTGCTATAATAAATATCCAGAAAAAAAAATATATATATAAAAAATGATTCATCAGTTTAGGTCTATATATATACTTCTACAAAAATCGCAATCAGCATATATTGATTGGTTTGCGCAAAAGTTATTGCATCTAAAAACTATGGGAATAGATTTATGGCGTTTTTATTATTTTAATTTTTTTTTTACTAGTAATGGCGGAGATCTGCAATTTTTATCCACGGTGGACAGATCGGACACTTTTGACACTTTTTTGGGACCATTGACATTTATACAGCCATCAGAGCTAAAAATAGCCACTGATTACTGTATAAATGTCACTGGCAGGGAAGGGGTTAACAATGGGGGCAATCAAGGGGTTAACTGTGTTCCCTCATTGTATTCTAACTGTGTGGGGGCTGGGCTGGCAGGGCCATAACAGATCTCACTGATCCTGATGACAAGGATCAGTAGATCTCGACTATGTCCCCTGTGTTTACATTGGCGGTTCCCGGTTCTGCCTCTCTAATATGCAATCGTGGCAGTCCGCTCGACCTGCGGGCATGGCCACGCATCGTGCAGCAGGCGCGAGAGTGCGTCGCTGGTGGTTGAGAATGCGCGTGGGGGAGCGCGCAAGGGGGATGGACGCCCTCCCGGCAATTCAGGTCCACGCTGTAGCCGTCTTTCGGCTATATCGTGGATCTGTAGTGGTTAAGCTGCATACAGTTCATGCAGCACTTAGTGCCAATGCAACACTTAGTGAAGGAAATAGTTAATTTGAAGCTGCTTGGTCCAAACAAACTATTTAAAGTGACAGGAAACCTGGAGATCAGCTGTAATAAATCATTGCTTTGCACTTTCACCTTTGATGTGGCACTCTGTGTTTCTTGTAAAGTTTGACCAATGATAAAACATTGCTAAAGATCATCAGCCATATTTATTATTCACGGTGAGTAATCAAATGTGATGAAATTCTGGGATTCTGCTCCTATTTCTGCCTAAGCCATAGCTTCCAACCACCCCTCTCCCCATTAGCTTAGTGTATGTAGGTCCACTTTCCTGCAGCAAACATTAACCTACTATAGTGTGCCTTGTAACTTGAGTGTTTAGTCTGCTTGAGTGACAGGATAAGTAAACCTACCAGTCAGGGAACAACTCCCCGAAGATCTGGCCATAGAGAAAGAAAGATGCCGCAGTAGCAGATCAGTGTTTTTTTGTCTTTTTTTTTGCTCTCCTGGCAATGTTGTCACTAGCAAGTTGCCAACCATAGTAGATCTACTTGTGTGACATGGGCCATAGGCTGAACATTGTGATGAAAATAGGTGTGTATTGAAACAACTGATGAAGCCGTTCATGAAGGCACCACCTGTAGATGTAAGGTAAGGTCATGCACGTGGCAGGTGTAGTTCTCCTTTATGACCACAAGATAGCACCAGAGTTAATAGGATGGTCTAGGATCACTTAGATCAATAGGCAGTTTAGGTGCATAGGAGCCACTAGAGCAGGGTTTCTCAACCAGGGTTCCATGGAACCCTAGGGTTCCTCCAGAGGTTGCTAGGGGTTCCTTGAGCAATGGTCAATTTCTACCTCTCAGATGAAATTTCCAATTATACCATTGATCTTTTTAGCTATCTGTAAGGGGTAATTCTTCCCAATGACCACAAGTGTGAGGAGCATTCTTCTAGGGTTGCCACATCATCCCTTTAATCCAGGACACACATTAATTAATCTGTGGCTGATTAAGGTGGTAATTAAACTCACTTGGTACCTTACCTGCATTCAATTAGCCCCAGAACAACCTGTGTAATTCATATGTGTCCTGGATTAAAGCAGTGTTCCCCAACCCTGTCCTCAAGGCCCACCAGCAGGTCATGTTTTCAGGATTTCCATTATTTTGCACAGGCGATTTGATCAGTTTCACTGCCTTAGTAATTACCACAGCTGATTCATCTGAGGGAAATCCTGAAAACATGACCTGTTGGTGGGCCTTGAGGACTGGGTTGGGGGACACTGGATTAAAGGGATGATGTGGCAACCCTACATTCTTCCCATTGACCATCACACTGATGTACCATGAGTTGTCGATTTTACATTTTTTGCAGGGGTTCCCCGAGACCGGAGAATTATTTCAAGGGTTCCTCGGTGTTGAAAAAGTTGAGAAAGGCTGCACTAGAGAATGCAAGTTGACACCAGCCTTGTCATTGCCACCAGTGAGGCACCTTGGGTCACTTAGGGGTGGTATCCCCTAACCCTCCTACAGGGAGCACTGGAGGATTGGAGAATTACAAGTCCTTTATATTCTCCACCACAGTAGTTCCCGCGGGTCATTCAAGTCCTACAACTTAAACCTAAAACAAGGGTTTGGTAGTCACAGCAGCACACCAAGTGTGACATTGGGCAGTGGTTACATGCAGGCTGAGAATATTGTATGTAACAGGCCCTCTGTGCCTTTGATACAGTATGCAAGACCCCTTACTGTTGGAAGAAGAGCCCAGTATCCAGGCTGGTAAAAAATTGAGCCAGTATGGACATCATCTTGCTGCATGTCCTACTGCCTCTGTCTCCTAATTTCACCTAGTGGGGCATGATGCTTGTCTTTCACACCACTGCTAACCAATGGGCTGCCGGTATCTGTTTTATGACCCCATGTGCTGGGTGGTTGGTTACCACAAGTACACTTACTACATACCACAGCAAAAGCCGAAGTCCCTGGGTGCCCCAGCCCCAGAGTATCAGTGTGCTTAGGGGAACCACTCCTATGTCCAGGCATGAATGGGTAAAAAGTACTTGACCATACAGCCAAGCACATGGCAACCCTATCGTTACAAAAAATGATACCTGAGTAATAGAAAAATTAATTTTAATGACAAAACTTTTATGCAAATTACTCTATGTTGCATATTTTCTAACATTATTATTTATAGTAATTGTATTTTGTAAATCTTATATAACATTCTCAATTTACTGGGGGGAGGGGTGTTATTTACATGTCTGTGAAAACTATGGATTAACTGGAATAATGTCAGCTTTGGATTCCTGATATTTTATATTGAACATGACATAATATTTTCAGCCTTGCAAATGGAAGAACACTCATTAAATTGATGTACCATTAATAATTCTTTGGTCAACAGTGTATATAAACATGGATCAGTTGGAAGTAATTTTAATAAATTAGTTTGATGGTGAAATTTTAATAAAAGATATCAATTTTAATGTGACATACTAAAAACTAATTGCAGTGGATTAATTGTGCTTGACTTTCCTAATTAAATCTGCAATTATTCATATATAACATTTTATCAATGTATCCCGCTTTCTAACTTCATTAGCTGTTTAAATGTTAGCACTAGTCTAGTAAAGATGTTAATCCAGAAAACCTGTTGGGTATGGAAGGCACCTCGGATCATCAACACACAATTGTGGAATTCATAAAGGGTGTTGTAAACACCCTTTATAAGTCCATCAGGGTGCAGCATAGGGTTGCCACATCATCCCTTTAATCCAGGACACATATGAATTAGACAGGTTCTGTGGCTGATTAAGGTGGTAATTAAACTCACTCGGTGCCTTATCTGCATTAAATTAGCCTCAGAACCTGTGTAATTCATATGTGTCCTGGATTAAAGGGATGATGTGGCAACCCTAGTGCAGCACCGAAAGTATCAGTGTTTGCGTCAAATTCACACTGGTCGCTCCTTCCTCAGTGTACTCACTCCTGACATTTTGTTTTATCAATTATGATGTTTGCTTCCTCGGATCACATTTGTGACCCAATGTATGTCAATATTATGATAACCTGTATGGATAAAATATATTTTTACTTCTATTTATCAATATCCATCAGTGTCATTAGTTGACCACCACATCCTTCATATAAAGTCCCAAATCCCCCCTACTGCACTCCTGTGCAGCTTTTTTATAATTTAAATGGAGTTGGGGATACAGATCTGGGCAGTAAGCTGTCACATACATGACAGTTTCCCAGCACAGGTAGGGCTAGCGCTTAGTATTGGTGTATCTCTGTACGCCAGTTTACAGCTGATATTAATTATCGCCAGTTTCCTAATCTGGAAACTGGTGGTAATTCTTTAGGAATTAGTTGCTGCCATAGTGGTAGATTCTTAAAGTGATAGTAGTAAGAACTACCTGCATTTGCTGCACGTGTCAGTAATGGTAGCCGCGCTGGAGAAAATGTTTGCCTAAATTATGTGGAGGTACTTCTTAAGGGAACCACAGAAAAGTGCAGTTCCCTTAATGTTCCCTGTTACTACATCCAGTAATGCCGCACGAATGCAGCCACTACATCTAAGGACTGGTAAGCTACAATATATTACATTTTTGTTTTTGGGTTTAGATATGCTTTAACACCAATAACAATTTACAGCTTAACCACTTCATATCCGGGCCATTTCTGGCACTCCTCTCTTACATGTAAAAATTATCATTTTTTTGCTAGAAAATTACTCAGAACCCCCAAACATTATGCATGTTTTTTTTAGCAGAGACTCTAGGGAATAAAATGGCAATCATTGCAACTTTTTATATCACACGATATTTGCGCAGGAATTTTTCAAACGTGTTTTTTTTGGAAAAGAAACAGTTTAGTGAATTAAAAAAAAAAAAAACAGTAAAGTTAGCCCAATTTTTTTTGTGTGTTGTAAAAGAGAATGTTACGCCAAGTAAATTGATACCCAACATGTCACACTTTAAAATTGCGAACACTCGTGGAATTGCGCCAAACTTTGGTACTTAAAAATCTCCATAGGCGACGCTTTAAAAATGTTTACAGGTTACATGTTTAGAGTTACAGAGGAGGTCTAGTGCTAGAATTGTTGCTCTCGCTCTTAAGCACGCAGCGATACCTCACATGTGTGGTTTGAACACCGGTTACATACGTGGGCGAGGCTTACGTATGCGTTTGCTTCTGCACGCCAGCACACAGGGACGGGGGGACTTTAATTTTTTTATTATTATTATTATTTATTTTACTTTTATTTTTACACTGTCTCTTTAATTTTTTTTTTGATCACATTTATTCCTATTACAAGGAATGTAAACATCCCTTGTAATAGGAATGGTGCGTGACAGGTCCTCTTTATGGAAAGATATGGGGTCAATATGACCTCACATCTCTCCTGCAGGCTGGAAAGACTGAGATCAGAAAAAAAAATTCAGATCCCGGCCTTTCCAGCCGTGATCATGGCTTTGTTTACTAAAGCCTGCCCGGAAGTGACGTCATAACGTCGCGCCCGGGCCTCCGAGGGTCATAGAGATGACTGGTGACCAGATGGTCATCAGTCATCTTCCTGACAATCATCCAGCGGCAACGGATTTCTTCTCCCTGCCCGGGAGAAGCACTGAATGGCGGCGGGAAAGGGAGACGTCCGCTCCCACTGCCTATAAGAACGATCAAGTGGCTGAACTGCCGATATGATCATTCTTATGGTGTAGGGAATCGCCTGCCAGAAATAATGATATCTGAATGGTGCCTTTAGCTGCTGACACCATTCAGATATCACCTCTCAAAGTCCAGGACATCCATGGGTGTCCTACCGGCAGGAAGGGGTTAAAATAACCTGGAAAGAGTTTATTAAATGTATTTTTTTTTGTATTAAATCAGAAAATAAAGTCACAGTGATGGAGATCAGGCGTTTTAGAAACCATTTAAAGGATGCATGTACTCTTATGTCCCTATATTTTGTCAAGTATTTGGCTAAAAAGAGCTATTTTCATAACAGACTGATGTGGCTGCTGTGTGCCCTGTAATATACTGTAGTAGCATTTACATTCAGTAAGCAGCCCTGAGTTGGGATGAGTGCTTCCCCATCATTCAGGAGAAGCCTTGTATTTTTATTAGTTTATACAAGGCGTCCTCTGATTGGCCAAGGTGAAAATCACATCATATGACAACCTTTCCACATAGGCCAATCAGAGGAAGCCTTGTCTACATTGATAAAAATAGAAGGCTTGTTCTTAATGGCAGAAAAGCAATCAGCCCAACTCTAATTCTAGCAGTAGCCGGGAAGTCACAAGTCTTGTGTCAGAACAGAGTGCTGCTTACTGTATGTAGCTAAGGCTAGTACTGTCCATTACAGCACACACAGTGGCTGCATCATTCTGTAATGGACATTGTTTATTTGGGCCCCTTAGCCCAAACTATTTAGAATGAAATGAAACCTACAATTTTTCTTTAACGTGTTGCATGGTGTATCGATGTGTCTTGTGATATGGATCTAAATGTGCCATCCCTAAAAAAGGGACATGACATGGACCACAACACAAGAGTTTACTGGTGTATGAGTTGCAGCACATTATAGGCTCATGTGTGCATGTGCTGCATGTAGGCATGGTGAGCTGTATTGGATTTCCGCCAGACATATCATTTGGCGTTGAGGACAAATAATTAAATTTTAGTCTCACCTCACCATAACACCTTTTTCCATGTGGCCTTAAAATGCTCAAGGTGCGTTTAAGGAGGTCAGATAACACTAGAATCAAATTATTTGGCCCCCATACATATCGTCTGCTGCTCTCTGCCAGAAAGTTGTCAATGGGAGGAAGGTGACAATGACCAAAAGCATGCAGCAAAAATTACCACACAGTGGCTGAAGGAGAAAAGGGTGAATGTCATTGCATGACCTAAGCCCAGACTTAAATCCCACTGAAAATCTGTGGAATGACTTGAAGACTTCAGCCCACAAACGGTCACCATCATATTTGACTGAACTTGAGCAGTTCTGCAAAGAAGAGTGGGCAAATATTGCAAAGTCTAGATATGCAAAGTTTGTAGAGACATATTCCAAAAAAACTAAAGGCTGTAATTAAAGCAAAATTTGCGTCAACAAAATACTGACACAAGGGGCGATCCTTTTTCCAACTCTATGATCCTGTTTTTAATTTTTTTTTATTTTTTTCTGGCATGTTGGAGTTTTATCTTTCACTTGGATGTTATAAGTTGCACTAGTAAATACATCTGGATAAAGCAATAACTGTTACTGTCTTCATTTTAGACTGCAAAGCAACAAAATGTGATTATTTTAAAGGGCGCTGGCGGACATCCATAGGATTAGGTTACACCCTATGTGCCAATGCACACACATAGGTTTAAAATGGGCCTATAGGAAACTATTTCTGATAGAAAAATGGTGGCCATCATTGCTGACCTTCTTCTGAAGATGTTAGTTGGCTCGCTCCTCATACTGATCCAATTATCTTACTAAAAGAAAGGGCAACAGTGTATAGACCATGGTGCTGTAGCTAGTTAACCAGTTCCTTACCGAGTCATTGTGAAATGACGTCGGCAGGAAGCCTTCGTCGACCCGGGCCGACGTCATGATGTTGGCCGCTTCTCGCCGCTACTGCGGGCCCCTGGGGGCCCGCAGCATGGCGATCGCGGAATGCTTGTGTCCCCGGTGGTCGTGTCTCCCCCTGATCAGGGTAAAGAGCCAATAGATTTGGCTCTTTACCACATGACTGGCTGTGTCCAATCATAGCCGGTCACTACAGACCTCCACATGCACACCGCTCATGCGTGCCCCCGGGGGTGCGCAGCGCGGTGATCGGGGCTGAGGCTTGTCCCTTGGACAAAGCCCAGCTCCGATCACTGTAAAGAGCCACAGCCAGTCACAGGATGTAAACAAATTGCGGTAACGAGCTGTTACCGGGCTCTCCCTCTCACACACCGATGGTGTGTGAGAGGGAGATTGCGGTAACAGCTTGTTACCGCCTACTGTACACACCAAGCACACTGATCACCCCCCTAATAAAGAGGACCTGTCACTGCCCCATCAAAGTACCTGTCACAGCCCATCAGAGTACCTGTCACCTGTCCGTCAAAGTACTCAAGTACCTGTCACCTGCCCATCAAAGTACCTGAGTACCTGTCACCTGTCCATAAAAGTACCCGAATACCTGTCACCTGTCCATCAAAGTACCCGAGTACCTGTCACCTGTCCATAAAAGTACCCGAGTACCTGTCACCTGTCCATCAAAGTACCCGAGTACCTGTCACAGCCCATCAAAGTACCCGAGTACCTGTCACCAGCCCACCCGAGCACCCGAGTACCTGTCACCAACCCATCTGAGTACCCGAGTACCTGTCACCAGCCCATCTGAGTACCTGTCACCAGCCCATCAGAGTACCCAAGTACCTGTCACCAGCCCATCTGAGTACTCAAGTACCTGTCACTAGCCCATCAGAGTACCCAAGTACTTGTCACCAGCCCATCTGAGTACTTGAGTACCTTCCACCAACCCATCTGAGTACTCGAGTACCTGTCACCAACCCATCAGAGTTCCCCAGTACCTGTCACCAGCCCATCAGAGTACCCGAGTACCTGTCACCAACCCATCAAAGTACCCGAGTATATGTCACCAGCCCATCAGAGTACCTGCCACCAGCCCATCAAAGTAACCGAGTACCTGTCACCAGCCCATCACAGTACCTGTCACCAGCCCATCAAAGTACCTGAGTACCTGTCACCAGCCCATCAGAATACCCGAGTACCTGTCACCAACCCATCAGAGTACCCGAGTACCTGTCACCAACCCATCAGAGTACCCTAGTACCTGTCGCCAACCCATCAAAGTACCCGAGTACCTGTCACCAGCCCATCTGAGTACCCGAGTACCTGTCACCAGCCCATCTGAGTACCTATCACCAACCCATCAGAGTACCCAAGTACCTGTCACCAGCCAATCTGAGTACCCAAGCACCTGTCACCAACCCATCTGAGTACCCTAGTACCTGTCACCAACCCATCTGAGTACCCAAGTACCTGTCACCAGCCCATCTGAGTACCTGTCACCAACCCATCAGAGTACCCAAGTACCTGTCACCAGCCCATCTGAGTACCTGAGTACCTGTCACCAGCCCATCTGAGTACCCGAGTACCTGTCACCAACCCATCTGAGTACCCGAGTGCCTGCCACTAGCCCATCTGAGTACCTGTCACCAACCCATCTGAGTACCCGAGTGCCTGCCACTAGCCCATCTGAGTACCTGTCACCAACCCATCACAGTACCCAAGTACCTGTCACCAGCCCATCTGAGTACTCAAGTACCTGTCACCAGCCCATCAGAGTACCCAAGTACTTGTCACCAGCCCATCTTGGTACTTGAGTACCTGTCACCAACCCATCTGAGTACTCAAGTACCTGTCACCAATCCATCAGAGTTCCCCAGTACCTGTCATCAGCCCATCAGAGTACCCGAGTACCTGTCACCTGCCAATTAGAGTATCCGAGCACCTGTCACCAGCCCATCAGAGTACCCGAGTACCTGTCACCAACCCATCAAAGTACCCGAGTACCTGTCACCAGCCCATCAGAGTACCTGCCACCAGCCCATCAAAGTAGCCGAGTACCTGTCACCAGCCCATCAGAGTACCTGTCACCAGCTCATCAAAGTACCCGAGTACTTGTCACCAACCCATACCCGAGTGCCTGTCACCAACCCATCAGAGTACCCGAGTACCTGTCACCAACCCACCAAAGTACCCAAGTACCTGTCACCAGCCCATCAGAGTACCCAAGTACCTGTCACCAGCTCAGAGTACCCAAGTACCTGTCACCTGCCAATCCGAGTACCCGAGTACCTGTCACCAGACCATCAGCATACCAGAGTACCTGTCCCCTGCCCATCTGAGTATCTGAGTACCTGTCACCAGCCCATCTGAGTACCCGAGTACCTGTCACCAGCCCATCAGAGTACCCGAGTACCTGTCACCAGCCCATCAGAGTACCCGAGTACCTGTCACCTGCCCAGCAGAGAACCTGAATACCTGTCACTTGCCCACCAAAGTACCCGAGTAGCTGTCACCTGCCCATCTGAGTACCCAAGTACCTGTCACCAGCCCATCAGCGTACCCGAGTACCTGTCACCTGCCCATCTGAGTACCCGAGTACCTGTCACCAGCCCATCAGAGTACCCGAGTACCTGTCACCTGCCCATCTGAGTACCCGAGTACCTTTCACCAGCCCATTAGAGTACCCAAGTACCTGTCACCTGCTCTTCAGATTACCCGAGTACCTGTCACCAACCCATCTGAGTAACAGATTACCTATCTGCAGCCCATTACAGTACCCAAGTACCTTTTACCAGTCCATCAAAGTACCCGAGTACCTATCTGGAGCCCATCAGAGTACCTGTGAACAAGGCGCATTACCTCTCTATGTGGCCAGGCTGTGTAAAGGTTTCACACATGTGGTATCACCATCCTCTGGATGAGTAGCAGAATATATTTTGGGGGGTAATCTTTGCTATGTACATGCTATGTGTTAGGAATATCTTATAAATTGACCACTTTGTGTAAAAATAAAAGCGTTTTCATTTTCTTTCCACGTTTTTCGAAGAATTGTGGAGAATAATGAACCATTCAAAAGACTCATAATGCCTCATAGATTATACGTTGGGGTGTTTGCTTTCCAAAATGGGGTCATTTTGTGGGTAATTTCATTATCCTGGTGCTCCATGGCCTTCAAAGGTGTAATAGGTGGTTAGGAAATTAGATGTGAAAATTCTGCTCCTAGAATGCACGACCGTGCTCCCTGCATTTTGGACCTCTCTATGTGGCCAGGCTGTGAAAAAGTCTCACACATGTGGTATTGCCATACTCGGAGCGAGTAGCAGAATGTATTTTGGGGTGTAATTGGAAGTATGCATATGCTGTGTGTGAGAAATAACTTGTTGTTATGACAATTTTGTGCAAAAAAAAATAATAATAATAATTTCTTAATTTTCTGAAGAATTGTGGGAAAAAAGTACAACTTCAAAAAACTTGCCATGCCTCATACTAAATGCCTTGGAATGTCTACTTTTCAAAAAGGGGTCATTTGGGGGGTATTTGTATTTTCCTGACATTTCAGGGCCTCAAGAACTGAGATAGGCCGTCAGTACATCAGGTGTGATCAATTTTCAATAATTGGCACCATAGCTTGTAGACTCTATAACTTTCACACAGACCAAATAATATACACTTATTTGGGTTATTTTTACCAAAGATATGTAGCAGTATAGGTTTTGGCCCAAATTTATGAACAAAAATTACTTATTTGCAAAATGTTATCATAGAAACTAAAAAAAAGTGTTTTTTTTCGCACTTTTTTCACTTCTGTCACAAAAAATAAAAAACCCAGAGGTTATAAAATACCACTAAAAAAAAGCTCTATTTGTGTGAAAAAAATTTGTTTGGGTACAGTGTAGCATGACTGAGTAATTGTCATTCAAAGTATGAGAGCGCTGAAAGGTGAAAATTGGTCTGGGCAGGAAGGGGGTATAAACGTCCTGTATTGAAGTGGTTAAATGTCATTCAGATAGGGTTTACATCTAAACTTTTTTTTTTCATTTTGGTTAGAGTAGGAAATAGTGCAAATCCCTCACATTTTTTGCCCACTATGCTCCTTTCGGGAGATTTCTCTTTACTTCCTATTCTGGCTTTCTGGCTTTACATTGCCCCTTCTCTGCCCATCAACTTTGAGCCATTAGCTCAATACAGTTTATAGACAATTCCAATGAAAGCTTTGGGTTTGGGTCATTGCTGATTCCTAAGCTTTGTAAGACCAGGAGTAGTAGAACTTTGATTAAAACAAACAAAAAAAGGTTAGTTATGTTTATTTTTTAAAATATGGCAGTTTGCATTGGAATACTGCATATTCATCACATGCAGCTCTTAGAGGCTGCAGACTCCAGGTTTTCTGCATTGATTTGCTAGTATGTTGTGAATGGCCAAAATGGCCTGTGCAATTTGATCTACTGCAATTCACGTCTATACAAAACACACACACAGATGGAGCTAAAATTGGGACCTTTACCTAATCCCATCTGCTAACTCTTACACAAGATGGGTTTTTAGTCACACAGATGCAGTCATCCACTTAATAGGTATGCTCTGCAAACTAAATGTTCTAAAGCACCCTTTGGTAAATGTTTAGTTATAAAATAACAATTAGCTATATGATAAATAATAAGAAATACAAAATTATATAAGAGATCAGTTTATTTCAACTGGTAAATATTCAGATAAAAAAACATAAAATAACACTGAGAAAAAGCTATTATAGCTTCCATTTAGGGTAACCGTACACAGAAGGAATGGCATAATGAGTTAGAAATGTATAGTGCAATTTAAAATTCATCAAGGTCTAAAGAACCTCTGTAATCCAGCTTCGGATGGGATGACCTGGATTATAAAACCTCTTTAAACCTTAATGAATGTAAGGTCTAAGAGCTTCTGGTAAGTGTTATCACAAACAGTGCTGGCGGTGGACTATACAGAACATCATTTATGTAAGCAGGAAAGTAACATAACCGACTCTTAAGTTTTAAATTGCATAAATATATATAGAGTGCTTTTTACTGGGAAACTCTTTAACATTCGTTTTGGAGTATATGGAAAATTATTTATTTATTTATTTGACTTATGAACTGCATAATTTTGCATGAAATAATAGGTCAGTTGGTCACCAGCCCCACACTTACCCCGCCGGCAGCGCTTCCTCCCGTGTCTCCTACTCCTGGTGCTTCATGGCAGCTTCCTTTGCATCTCCTCCCACCTCCTCCTCGTGGCCAATAGGATTGCTTCTCCTCTCGACAAATCGGGTGACGGGTCTCAGGACCCGCTTCCTGATTTGCTGGGAGGATAATCAGGAAGACAATAGCGAATATTATTTCACTGTTGTCACACTAGTGGCTCTGCATCCCGAGTCCACCCTTTTTTGAAGCCTGTTAGAGCCTCAGATTCTAATCACGTGCTTCTAAAAAAAAAAAAAAAAACATTGGAATCAATGCATCCCCACGTGTAGATTAGGGACCCGGACGCACAGATTAGGGGGGCGGTGCCACTGCGCCCTATGTGGATGGGCTGCCACTGCTCTGACCACTCCTGAAAGGGACGAGGGCAGGAGCTGTATGTCCCTGTCAGGTCTGAACATGATTGGTGCTCAGGACTGATAACATCACATGTGCACTAGGATGATTGGTCCAACATACCCTGAGTTTCTGCATACATAATCAAGCGGCTCAGCTTCCAGGTGCTGACAATGGTCAGGGATCAGCCTTTTGCACAGTGCATATATAACTTTGTCAGCCTGACACAGGAAATAAGGTTATATTTAGCTGAATGACAGGATCACCAGGTAAGTTATCAACAGTATATAATCTTAAAACTGTAAACTATTGTCAGTGTGTATATATCAAGGAAACCTTGGAAAATACATTTCTGCCTGGAAAACACTTCAAATTAACTCCATTCAAACTTTTTTTTAAAGAAAAAGTGAATAAACAGAACCTTTATCTTACTTTTATTGGTGTCTGGAACCTTAATTTTCCCCGATTTCCTGTCCTGTAACAACATTATCACTGCCATGAGAAGAGAGGTACACAGACAGGAATAAAAAGCTTTAAATTGTTCCAGCCTCCTTATACTAAAACAATGTTTTTATTGCTGTCCTTGTACCTCTTTGCTCCACCTGCTCTCATGATACATTGTCACTGGCACTCCTCAACAGAAGTTCCAATCCTTCCCCACGCTATTTAAAATGAAATAAAATAAAATTGACTCAAAATCATTATACTTTTCTGTTGGTTCACCAAAACAATGAAACGGTAAACCAACATTCTACATCCTCCCCCTCTTTCCCCTGGTCCCCACTGTACTTACCTCCATGGTGTGATGAGCAGTCACTGCTGGTGTAGCGGTGCATGAATTTAAAATCTTTGCTCTTCTCTCTCTTCTTTTTGCAGAGCTTCAAGTAAGAATCAGATGGATTAGTCTCACTCAGGGAACTCCTGGTCTGGCCTAAAAGGCCTTTTGCAATCTGCCCTAGCTCCCACCTCCAAGAGGTGCAGGTCTATTCTTCCCCGGCCTCCCACCCTGTCCAGGACCTCCTTGTGCTGGTTGCATCTGTTCTGGTGTGGGTTTTTTTGACTCCCATGCCCCAAGTGCGCTCCTCCCAAACTGGCTTATATATGTACTCTGACTCACCCTTGACATCACTACAGGAGCGCTCTAGCTAAATGGGAAACTATCACTTGCTTATAACTTTCCTCTATATAGGCTTTAATGGGAAAAAAAGCCATCTCATGGCCAGTTACCTGCCTACAAGCGGCCGTGATTCTCGGTGAGAGCTGTCAGCCTCCCACTGCTTTTAATGGAGCTATTAACTGCAGCTAATCACTGGTAACCCCCACCCCGCCCCCCGGATTTCCCACATGTAATCAATTATGGCCCCTATCGCAAGTGTGAATGGGGCCTCAATCGATTTATGATAGGTTGAATGTGCACCAGGTGAGTGCAGCTGCCAGTGAATGACCCTCAAATCTCACATGTAAGATATTGTTAAAGAATAGCATGTACCCTGCAGGTGATTAAGCTGAAAATAGCTCTCCATGGTTCTGAAAGCTGTGTTAAGGCACAGTTATGTGTTAAAATAAAGATTCCAGAATGGTACACATGGAGCTCAGCAATGCTGCACTAGACACACAGCATGCAGATCATAAACAGAGGGAGGTGGAGATGAAGGGGTTAATGTACAGATCCCATATAGGGGAAAATGGAGATGAGGGGGTTAATGTTCAGATATATTAGATAAGGTAGGAGAGGGGTTAATATACAGATCACATAGACCAGGGATATGCAATTAGCAGACCTCCAGCTGTTGCAGAACTACAAGTCCCATGAGGCACAGCAAGACTCTGACAGCCACAAGCATGACACCCAGAGGCAGAGGCATGATGGGACTTGTAGTTTTGCAACAGCTGGAGATCCACTAATTGCATATCCCTGACATAGACTGTAGATTAGTAAGTAGTAGTGGGTGAAAGTGTTGAACTTTAATTGCAGCTGCTCTGATGTGTACAGTTCTCCAGAAACTTGTGAAAGACGCATTTATTCATTAGACCTTGCTTCCCCTCCTTCCTCCAGTGTAAGGGGAAGGGGATGGCCCTTACATGTGCACAATTTACACCATGCTATTACTGTGATTGGTCTTTCTTTGGCCAATCACAGCAAACTGAAGGTACAGAGCCGCTTGGAAAGCAGAGAATTGTAAAGAAACGGTAGTAATCCAGGAAGAGGCATACACCTCCTGAGATTTAACTATGTGCAACCCAGCAGATTTTTTTCCCAGAATGTTTCTTCAATATACAGGTCATACGCAGAGGGAGGAGGAGATGAAGGGGTTAATGTACAGATTAAATACAGTTTGAGAATGAGATGAGAGTGTTAAATGTGCAGGATAGAAGAGATGAAGGTGTTACTATAGAGGCACTACAGAGACAGAGACAGGCTTACCTGCTCTGTGCAATGGTTTTGTGCAAAGCAGTTCCAATATTTCTTGGGTCCTCCTCTTCTCCATGAACTGCTACAGAAATTGGGCTCAGAGAAGTATAACTATATATGACAATGAACGTTTTTTTACCTTCTTGCAAAGAATGAATCAAGGTAAAAAAAAAAAACCTTCAGCCTTTACAAACATTTTAAAAAACGATTCCACAATAAAATGTATTAAACCACCTAACTTTGAATCTGCTTCTTCCTACCTCCCTAAAGTTCTTATTCCTCCCATTCCTTTGTTGTATGAGAAGAGGAGGGCTCTAAGATGTAGATACTGGCAGTGTTTACATTTGTGATCACTATGATTGACAGCAATCACATCACAAAGCCCCTCTGATTGGCTCTTACACTTTGTCTGCGATTTGCACTGTCTAATGACAGCTCGGTTACAGCCATTGTCTGAGCAGTTGTAAACAGAATGTATTTTTGAAATCATGCTCCAAAATTTCACGATCACCAATCCTCTATTTTCAAATGTTGTGCACTAGTAAAGGGGTTAGTTGCATTAACCTGATTTAAAATAAAAACAATACACATTTACAGAATCTCACAAAAGTGAGTACACCCCTCACATTTTTGTAAATATTTTATTATAACTTTTCATGTGACAACACTGAAGAAATGACACTTTGCTACAGTGTAAAGTAGTGAGTGTACAGGTTGTATAACAGTGTAAATCCAAACCTAAACCCTATTGAGCATCTGTGGGGCATCCTCCAATGGAAGGTGGAGGAGCGCAAGGTCTCTAACATCCACCAGCTCAGTGATGTCATCATGGAGGAGTGGAAGAGGACTCCAGTGGCAACCTGTGAAGCTCTGGTGAACTCCATGCCCAAGAGGGTTAAGGCAGTGCTGGAAAATAATGGTGACCACACAAAATATTGACACTTTGGGCCCAATTTGGACGTTTTCACTTAGGGGTGTACTCACTTTTGTTGCCAGTGGTTTAGACATTAATGGCTGTGTGTTGAGTTATTTTGAGAGGACAGCAAATTTACAAGCTGTACACTCACTACTTTACATTGTAGCAAAGTGTCATTTCTTCAGTGTTGTCACCTGAAAAGATAGAATAAAATATTTACAAAAATATGAGTAGTGTACTCACTTTTGTGAGATACTGTATACAGTGCATTTAAAGGATTGGTTAATTGAAAGACTCGTCGCCTTTTATTGGAGGAATTTGCAGTGTTTTATTTATGACGCGACCTAAGGTGGGCAGGATGGGAAAAGAGAATAAAAGGGAGGGGGGGTGATAAGGGAAGGAAAATGAGGGAGGGGGGGCTGGAGGGAAAGGGGGGGTTGCCAAGCAAAGGGAGAGCTCAGGGCGCTGCCCAAGGGAGAAATGTAGAACACTGGATAGGGACTGGGTCATGTGGACCTCTGGGTGTAGGGACTGTAGGTTACAAACAGTACCAAATGGATATAGATGGCCAGGATGTGGATATGAGCCATATGTAAACAGGATCCACCTGATCCTTGCAGGAGGAGAGGATGAATGACTCCGTGAGCTGAAAAGCAGCCGACCGCATAATGATGGTAGCGGGCTGCATGGAAAGCAGCCGAAAAGCATATCCACCCCCCCCTCCCTTTTATTCTCTTTTCCCATCCTCCCCACCTTAGGCTTTCCCCAGTTATTTTCAGAAAAATCGTCCATGTATTAATCAATCTTCGTGGTCAGCTATCGAGTTACCACCACCATGCGATTATGATTAAAAATCTTTATCCTAAAGAACAGGCAATTTGTTATCCAAACCGGGATAAAGTATAATGACTGGACGACTATAGGCTAACGTCCCAGAAAGTTTTCAACGAAAAGAAAATACTGTAAACATAGACTTTCCCTCCTTTTTAGGAATTCCATTGACCCCTTTCGGATTCCACCCCTCCTACCCTTTTCTCTTATTTTCCCTCCCCCCCCACCTATACGAAAAGCCGACGAAAGGTACGTCGGGCGATGGTAGTAATACGC
>BLSH010429416.1:498738-525850 GCA_018402905.1 Glandirana rugosa | reverse complement strand
ATCAAGGGGTTAAAACCTTTATTGGGGGGGGGCAAGGGGGGGGCTTTTCACCTAACTAGACCTAGTACTAGCCTAAACACTGATTAGCGTCACAAGTACAGCGATCGCTAAAAATCAGATCGCTGCACTATGTGATACTGTGACAGGGGGGTGACAGGTAGTGAAAGGGTTAACTGGGGGGCGATCAAGGGGTTAAATGTGCCTATGTGACCTGGTGTCAGTGTAGTGTTGGTGCACTCACGTTTTTAGATGCTTCTTCTTCCTCTCTGATGTCGAAAAGGACTTCAGGGAGGAAGAGGAGTGAACTTCCCCTGCCTCTGTTTACATTTACAGAGGCAGGGAAACATTTCATTGGCAGGGGCGATCTACAAATCATTGGCCTGGCCCTGTAGATTGAAAGCCCCTGTAACAAATGCCGTTGCAGCGCCCGCGCCTAGGGGGCGCGCGCGCGCACACGGTGCGAGTTCGCGGCCGCCGTCATATGACAGCGATTCGCGTTACAGCGCCACTTTGTCGCCGTCAAATGCCGATCAGCCGTCGGCAAGTGGTTAATATACATATAAAAAACACAAAGTAATTGTATTAATTCTGCAATATTTTCCTTTTATTTACATGAAAATTCCACTTTCAAGGACTAGTTGTGTTTATATTTTCTCATATAGCAGTTTGGCATATATGAGGAAAATATATCTCTTGTGTATGTAGATGATATACTGTATAGGCATTTAGTGTCTTTTGAATGATATAATACATTTATGACAGGACTCTCCTTCGTGTGTCAGGAACAACTCAATTTTATACATAATTTGTTTACATGTTACAGAGGACAAGCACAGGTTATTTTCGGTACAACAATGTTGAAAGGATCAGTAGATCCAGAGATAAAGGCAGCTGAAATTGTATGCAAATCTAAACTTTACTTAAAATTAAGCATGGTCCTCCATTCCTTCCACAAATCCTCCCTACATGCAGTCTCAATGACCACTAGGAGGACTTAAGAGGAGGAGGGGTAGGATCAAGCTCAGTTTCCCTGTAAAAGTCTGAAGTTTAATATAACACCTGCCTATAGCTGATGTTTATTTGGATCTGCAGTTTTCACCGAAACTAACCTCTGGTTATTCATTTTTCATCATCAGTTTAAATTTTCAAGGTTTGTGAGAGGCTTACTTTTAGACAATAAGTGACTGAATAAGACTTGAAAAATAATGGTTGTATTAAACAAAATCCTGAGTTATGCTCCCAATGTAATAATATGTTGTTCAAGCTTTAATAAACTACAAGGGTACAGTTGCAGAAAAAGAATCTGTAAACATTTCTTTAACTGTTCATTCATTTTTAGATTTCTTTTCATTGGAACTTTGCGTGCGTAAAGAAATTAAAGAGATTCAATAACCTAGGCTACCAAAATACTAGGAACAAAAGATAGAAAACTTGAAGTGTTTACGCAAATCCACAAAATACCACACTGTTTTTAAAAGAACAATTCTCTAGCGTATTTCTTTTTACAGCAAAAACATATTTTTTGCTGACCTTGGTGATAAAGCACAGCACTAGATTATCATTTATTTTCAATGTAAACACTGCAAGGAAAAAAAAAATACTACTCATGCTATCAAAATGTATATGTTTTTGGTTAGTGTACTTATTGGGGAAATATCCGCTTACTGCTTTTTCTTCATGGGACCCATTCTATACAAATTAACACATTGTACAGTGTAAAGGGCTCTGATCCTCATTATGAGCCAAGTGAACACAGTGCAGTAACTTGTCAACAAGTAAGTGGGCCATGTGGGCAAGTAAAATGCCATTAAGAGTTGCAAGCAATGGTTACTACTGAATCAAATCACATAATATTTAAGAATCGTTGCCCCACATGTGATAGAACCATCCCCTGGAACATGATTTCTGTGATATGTAGCTGGTTATCAATTGTGAAAGCTGCATAACCTATTTTTTAAAGAGTGATTTAACCACTTCAATACTGGGCACTTAAACCCCCTTCCTTCCCGGACCAATTTTCAGGTTTCAGCGCTGTTGCAGTTTGAATGACAATTGCGCGGTCATGCGACACTGTACCCATATGAAATTTTTATCATTTTTTCACACAAATAGAGCTTTCTTTTGGTGGTATTTAATCACCCCTGGGTTTTTTATTTTTTGCGCTATAAATTAAAAAAAGGACTGAAAATTTTCAAAAACAATGCATTTTTCTTCGTTTCTGTTATAAAATTTTGCAAAGAAGTAATTTCTCTTCATACATTTGACCAAAAATGATACTGCTATATTTCTTTGGTAAAAATAACCCAAATCGGAGTTTATTTGGTGTTGGCGGACAGACAGATGTGACAGGGACTGTGACAGATGTGACGGGGACATACAGATGTTTGGGGACTGTGACAGATGTTTTGGGGACATACAGATGTTTTTAGGACTGTGACAGATGTTTTGTGTATGGTGACAGATGTGATTGGGGACATACAGATGTTTTGGGGACTGTTTTATGGGGACACTTATGTGTATGGGGACAGGGGTATCAGTGTGCTTGGTGCACTGTGTGGGGGGCGATCTGTGACAGCTTTCTGCATGAAATCCTCATCATGCAGAGAGCTGTCACATAGCTGCAGCTCCCCCCTCCCCCCCCCCCGCACTGAGCTCTCACTGAGCTCGGCGGGGGGGAGAACTGTCACAGAGACGTTCGTCTCTGTTTACAATGTGACGGCTGTGATTGGACACAGCCGTCACATGATCGGGAGTGCCAATCACAGCGCCCGTATCCCGATCTCTGCTCAGCTGGATCCTGTGATCATAATGATCACAGGATCCAGCAGCAGCGCGCTGCGAGCTCCCGTTCTGCAGGACGTATATGCACGTCCTGTCAGAACGGGGAAGCTCCCACCCGACCGTATATGTACAGTGGCTGGGTGGGAGGTGGTTAACAACATGTTGATGAATTGTATGGTTTAGCAATAAGACAATATGTGTATGAGCGCCCCATATGACATTGCTGAACATTCAATCAAGCAGCATTCAACCCTTCTTAATCTACCCTGGTTGATTGAATGTTGCTTAGGATTGTTGTCATATGGGGCAATGTGGTTCCAATATTCATAAAAAAGTCTAGATATATGTCAGGGAAATACAGACCAGTCAGCCTAACATTCATAGTTTGCAAGGAGTTTTAGGGAATGCTAAGGGACGAAGAATTTGTTATGGAAAATGGTTTTATAAATAATAATCAACATAGATGTATGAAAAACTGCTCCTGTCAGACCAATCTGTTAACATTCCACAAGGAAGTGAGCAGTAGTTTAGATAAAGGAAGAGCAGTGGACGCAGTTTATCTAGATTTTACAAAAACATTTGACGCTGTACCCCACACTTAATTTACAAACTAAAGTCTACTGGGGTGGAGGAAATGGTATGTACATGGATTGAAGGCTGGCTTCAGGGATGGGCACAGAGGGTAGTGGTAAATGATTCAGCCTCTGAGGGTTCTAAAGTTGCAATTGGTATGCCCCAGGATTTTCTCTTGGCCAGTGCTTGGTCAGTTATAGGGGGATGGGCTGAGACCTGGCAAAGTAATGCATTTGGGTGCTAAAAAATTGCAGGCTACATACTCAACAGGAGTTACACTGGAAGAACCAGTAATGCAAAAAGATTTGAAGTCTAAGAGGACCAAAAACGTGATACCAGCAAGCAATGTCAGGGCACTGCTATCAAAGCAAACAGAATACTTTTGTACATTCAGGCCTAATGTACACTGGACGTTTTCACAGCTGCCTCCAAGGGGCGTCTGGCATTTTTTTTCTCTTGCCTGTAAACTTCCCTGCATGTTAGTGTACTGTATGTGTCCATGCACACATTGGCTTTTAGTAGTGTTTTGTGGCAGTAGAGTTTAGAGGCAGGAAAAATAAACACTGCCAATGCGGTCAAGAGCAGCAGAGTATTGGCAAAAAAATGCTTGACGTTGCTAAACGCACCTAAATGATGGCACTTCAGCGCTTATTCATTTCAATAGCCAGAATAAATTAAAATTCTGGCCAACTAAATAAATAAATGCTCAAACACCAAATGCTGCTAAAATCTGTGAAACTGGTTTGAAAAAAACACAGCTTAGGTGAGTTTTTAACACTGATTTTCTCCTTTCAGCATTTACGATAAACCAGTGTGCATGAGGCCTAAAAAGGGGATAAATCAATACTCATACCCCTTTAAAAACATTAGCTCAGTCGCTCCTTGAGGATGCAGTTCAGTTTTGGTCACCAATGAACAGAAAGGAGGTCCTAGAACTAAAAAGGGTCCAACAAAGAGCAATTACATTAATAAGGTGGCTTGAGAACCTTAGCTATGAGGAATGATAAAGTAAATTAAACGTATTTACCTTAGGGCACAAAGTTTCAATTCAAAGAAAATCTATCATAAAAAAGACTATGGAATACGAATATCTAAGGTGAGAATGATTCCATGCACTTAAGTACAGTATATACCTATTGGTGTGGCACTTGATCCCCAAACCAAGCTGCAATCAACAAGCTGGATCCAACTTTTTACTTCAAGTCAGAGTCGTTGTTCAACCCCCCTCCCTCATCCTCCACTGTTCATTGTCGGCACCTTAGTGGCCAACAGAGAAGTGCCTCAGTTCAATGCCTGTTTGCACTGATTAACTGAGAGATGGTACATTCCAAATAATACCATTAAAGCTGTATTAAAACCAAAAGCAAAGATTTATTATATTGCAGTTTACCAATTATTAGATATGATGGCTTTATTAGTTTCATTTTTTAGGCTTTCTTTCTTCTATTTTTATCTGGCGATCTGTCCAGTAAGTCTGTTGTTTTTCACAAGCTCAAGCTCTCCAGCAGGATGTATCAGTTTACAGGGATGAGATAAACCATTTAACACTGTAAGGGGTGTATAAAATGATCAGCTCTCATCTATTCCTGGAAAATCTTTATCCCAAAAGGAAAATAAGTGTTTGCTGTAACTGATTATAACATGTTAGCTACAGTTTGGCTTCAATTTGTTAGTGCATCTGTTAATATATTACAATACACTATCCTGCCCCCAGACTGACAATGCTGCTGTCTGCTGTGCTCATTCCTCCAAAGTTGTGTCTCAATAATACAGCAGGTGTGCTACTGGCCAGATCCCCAGGTGAAAACAGAGGGAAAAAAGCCCCCCAAAAAATTGCAGCCACCACATCTAATGATTGGTAAGATGCAATAAAATACATTTTTGGTTTTGGGTTTATTACTGCTTTAAGTCAGCAGGCATAGCCTGATGAAAGATTACGTTCCTGTATTTCTGGTCTTTTTACACACCAATGCCATATTACAAAGCAGGGGCCCCCAACCACGACCTCTCTGCAGCTGGGCCGTGAGTGTGGTGGGCCGGCGGGCAGCATGAGAGAGTAAACAGGCCAGAGGGCAGCATGACAGAGCCGCTGGGCGGGCAGCATGCCAGAGCTGGTGGGCAGCATGACAGAGCCAATGGCCAGCATGAGGGAGATGGCAGGTGGGCGGTCGAGAGAGCAGAGATGACATCATCTCTCACCACCCACCCTCACTGTGCAGCTGTGGGCAGCAGAGAGATAACATCTCTCACTGCCCACCCTCTCTCTGGGACCCAGCTGATGCACATGTGCTGCATCTGGTGGCAGGTGACGTGGCAAGTGACAAGCTGCTTCTGGTGGCAGGTGACATGTTAAGTAACAAGCTGGATCTGGTGGCAGGCGACATGGCAAGTGACAAGCTGCATCTGGTGGCAAGTGACAAGACGCATCCAGTGGCAGGTGACGAGGTAAGTGACAAGCTGTGTCTAGTGGCAGGTGACATGGCAAGTGACAAGCTGTGTCTGGTGGCATTTGACATGGCAAGTGACAAGTTGCATCTGGTGGCAGGTGACGTGGCAAATGACAAGCTGCATCTGGTGGAAGGTGATGTGGTAAGTGGCAAGCGACATGGCAAGTGACACGCTGTGTCTGGTGGCAGGTGACATGGCAAGTGACAAGCTGCATCTGGTGGCAGGTGACATGGCAAGTACAAGCTGTGTATGGTGGCAGGTGACGTGGCAAGTGACAAGCTGCGTATGGTGGCAGGTGACAAGCTGCATCTGCTGGTAGGCGATGGTGGCAAGTGACACGCTCAGGGCTCCCACTGATCCTGCATTATGGTGAGTTGACCTATTTCATTTTATATTAGATGTAATAATAGAAATAATGGGCTTCAATAATCCTGATACCATATCAACAAGTGCCAACATCAGCCATTGCCCCAACAAATTACCTACAAAAACCCGCATACACCCCCCCCCCCCCCACCCCCGGCGGCTTGCAATCATTTTCTTCCACTGTGCAAAAAAGGTTGGGGGCCACTGCTACAAGGCCCATGCACAACAGTTTACAGTCTAATGTTCCTAACAAGCACACACACATACATACAAGCGCACATGTGCTCTCTGCCCAATTTTGTTTGAAGCCAGTTAACATATCAGTATGTTTTTGGGTTGCGAGAATAAATTATTATTTAAAGACAGAATGGGACAACTATGTTATTTGAATGTAAAAATACATGTCAATATTTTTAACCTTTTGACATTGGGTGCACTACACATGCTCATTGGGTATGTAGCCCATTGCAGTTTCCCCAAAGGGAACATCTGTGGAGATGAGGAGATCCTGAAAGTGTTTCCATGCTTGTAAGTATGTGAAGGGACTTCCTAACCCCTAGACACAAATCTCCATCTCCCATCAAGATATGCCTGTGCCTACTGATGATTTTTCGAATATGCTCTGGCAATAAAGGTTTGGACAAATTGGCCACCTCTTACGTAGCCCTTGTCTAGATTAGGGTTACCAAAATGTGTTTTCCCAAGTGTATTGCCCAAAATATGGGGGATAAACTCTCTCTAAAATTTTCTCCCTCAGCAATGCAACTAGTGCACCCTTTTCATTGGCTTGGAACAGTTCCAAGGATACAAATGAATTGGGAGATGTTTAGGATGTGCACTCCTCAGGTTCTCATATAATTGTTTAGGATGTGTACTAGAGAAGTGAACGATTGTATTCCTATCTGTTAGTTTTAAATAGAGGTGTGCAGAAACCTTACCATCCCCGCCAATAAAAATGAACACATTGAGAAAGTCCACTGAGCTGTTAGAATGCACAGGAATAAATAAATGTTCTACAGGGTGGGCCATTTATATGGATATACCTTAATAAAATGGGAATGGTTGGTGATATTAACTTCCTGTTTGTGGCACATTAGTATATGTGAGGGGGGAAACTTTTCAAGATGGGTGGTGACCATGGTGGCCATTTTGAAGTCGGCCATTTTGAATCCAACTTTTGTTTTTTCAATAGGAAGAGGGTCACGTGACACATCAAACTTATTGGGAATTTCACAAGAAAAACAATGGTGTGCTTGGTTTTAACATAACTTTATTCTTTCATGAGTTATTTACAAGTTTCTGACCACTTATAAAATGTGTTCAATGTGCTGCCCAAGTTAATATCACCAACCATTCCCATTTTATTAAGGTGTATCCATATAAATGGCCCACCCTGTATATTCGGATGCAGAGAATTCACAAAGTATACAAATGCATCAAATTCAACAGAAGATCTTCTACTAAGCAAAAAAGGATGTCAATGTATCAGTGCCAGAATGCCATGTGGCTCAGCTACACTGACTAGCCAATAATACATTATTCTTCTAATGTGTCTATAAAAAATTTGGAAAAGGCTGAGGTCATGAACCTACTCATGTCCCGAATCTTATAAATGCCATCTTCAAACCTAAACTATTTTTTTTCAATGTGTTCAAGTTTAAGTTTTCCAGTTTATGTCCCTGAAGAATTAACTTCATTGGTATAGTAGATGGGATTTTACCCAAAAAGGTTTAAAGTGGTTTTAAAGCCTTAAAGTGATTAAGTCTCTTTTTTTTCCTATAAAAATTACAATCTTGTTATACTTACCTGTCCTGTGTAGTGTATTTGCACAGAGCAGCCCGGATCCCCGTGTTCTTGGGTCCCTCTTCTGTGATCCTGGTCCTTCCCTTCTGTTCAGTGCCCCCACAGCAAGCAGCTTGTGACTACACTGAAGAAATGACACTTTGCTACAATGTAAAGTAGTGAGTGCACAGCTTGTATAACAGTGTACATTTGCTGTCCCCTCAAAATAACTCAACACACAGCCATTATTGTCTAAGCCGCTGCCAACAAAAGTGAGTACACCCCTAAGTGAAACTGTCCAGATTGGGACCAAAGTGTAAATATTTTGTTTGGAATCATTATTTTCCAACACTGCCTTAAACCTTTTGGGCATGGAGTTCACCAGAGCTTCACAGGTTGCCACTGGAGTCCTCTTCCACTCTTCCAGCTGGTGGATGTTAAAGACCTTGCACATCTCCATCTTCCGTTTGAGGGTGCCCCGCAGAGGCTCAATAGAGTTTAGGTCTGGAGACATGCTTGGCCAGTCAATCACCTTTACCCTCAGCTTCTTTAGCAAGGCAGTGGTTGTCTTGGAGGTGTGTTTTGGATCGTTATCATGTTGGAGTACTGCCCTGCGGCCCAGTCTCCGAAGGGAGGGGACCATGCTCTGTTTCAGTATGTCACAGTACATGTTGGCATTCATGGTTCCCTCAATGAACTGTAGCTTCCCAGTGCCGACAGCACTCATGCAGCCCCAGACCATGACACTCCCACCACCATGCTTGACTGTAGGCAAGACACACTTGTCTTTGTACTCCTCACCTGGTTGCTGCCACACACGCTTGACACCATCTGAACCAAATAAGTTTATCTTGGTCTCATCAGACCACAGGACATGGTTCCAGTAATCCATGTTCTTAGTCTGCTTGTCTTCAGCAAACTGTTTGCGGGCTTTCTTGTGCATCATCTTTAGAAGAGGCTTCCTTCTGGGATGACAGCCATGCAGACCAATTTGATGCAGTGTGTGGCGTATGGTCAGAGCACTGACAGGCTGACTCCCACCCCTTCAACCTCTGCAGCAATGCTGGCAGCACTCATATGCCTATTTCCCAAATGACGCTGAGCATGTGCACTCAATCTCTTTGGTTGACCATGGCGAGGCCTGTTTTGAGTGGAACCTGTCCTGTTAAACTGCTGTATGATCTTGGCCACAGTGCTGAATCTTAGTTTCAGGGTCTTGGCAATCTTCTTATAGCCTAGGCCAACTTTATGTCGAGCAACAATTCTTTTTTTCAGATCCTCAGAGAGTTCTTTGCCATGAGGTGCCATGTTGAACTTCCAGTAAACAGTATGAGAGAGTGAGAGTGATAACACCAAATTTAACACACCTGCTTCCCATTCATACCATAGACCTTGTAACACTAACGAGTCCCATGACACCGGGGAAGGAAAATGGCTAATTGGGCCCAATTTGGACATTTTCATTTAGGAATGTACTCACTTTTTGTTGCTAGCAGTTTAGACATTAATGGCTGTGTGTTGAGTTATTTTGAGGGGACAGCAAATTTACACTGTTATGCAAGCTGTACACTCACTACTTTACATTGTAGCAAAGTGTCATATCTTCAATGTTGTCACATGAAAAGATATAATAAAATATTTACAAAAATATGAGGGGTATACTAACTTTTGTGAGATACGGAATCTGCCAACTGTGAGTATCACCACACCACCAATGTCAGCAAGCATTCACCAAGGGAATGGCTGCACAAAACTAAGCCAACATAAGCACTCTGCAATTCAACATGAATGGATTACCCTTTAACAGCAGCTCTGGTCTCTTTAACAGCAGTCGACCGGGCCATACTTCACCACAGGGGGAACCATAGGTGTTGCGTCTGAATAAAAAAACCTCACAGACTGGAGCCAAATAGGAGGATCATAGTTTAGTACTTTTATTAATAAATATAAATATATCAGCAAAATAATTCCACCAAGCACACATGTAAAATCTTCATTTGAAAAATCAAAGCCGTATGTCGGGACTCAAATATGTGAGCTAATGCAGCGGTGGGACGTCAGCACGCAAATTCTGCCAAACATGTTTCACGCAATAGCACGTTCTGAGGGGAAATTTTTTTATATTTATAGATTTGTTGCAGTAAAATTCACTTTTGGCACTGCATTATATATAGATATAGCACAGAGGGTTTTACATATTGACGTTAATTTGCAAGCTGATGGCTTTCTTCTAAGCATTTTACTTTTTTCCTTTTTATAGTTTTTATATCCCTTTTTGTGGCTGTTATTTTTCTTGCCACCTCTCCTGGGTCTGTTCATCTTTATGGATTACCTGAAAATAGGACACCATTGGCTGTGTGTAAAAAGTACCCACTTGAGCAGTATCACTTTCTTAAAGTGGATGTAAACCTGAAAAAAAAAAAATGAAGACTTCTACCTGGTACAGTAGAGGATGTCAAGTCATCTGTGAACAGTCTTGCCACGAAGAGTTAATCCAGCTCTGAGTCTTTTTGTAATAAGATAAAAAACGACACACAGATAAGTTTATTTTGACTCATCCCCCACTGCTGTGACTGACATCTGATTTCTTTATCTCATGCACAGCATGAGAGAGAAAGAGTGTTACGATTCCAGGTTCACATCCCTCTTTCTTCTCCAGCTCTCCCAGGATTGGCTGCTCCGCACCTCAGCATGATTGGGAATGCTGAAGTCATGTGGTGCCTTTCTTGAGTTTTGATGTTACTCAAAACTCAGGAATAGGAGAGGAGAGTGTAGATGTGGGCGGGGAGTCTTGTGACATCACGACTCCGCCCACTGACTTCGGCAAAGAGACCCACCCACTGATTCCAGAGTTTTGCGGGGCTCCTACTGCTAAAGGGGTTGACATTTGCAAAGTAGGTATACATGCAGGAGGCTTGCATGTATATATAATTAATAAGAGGGCAGGGAAAAACAGCGCCAGGCAGGCATAGTGTAGCACAGTTTAATAAGGGTTAAAATGAGGACATATAATAAGTATGCACCCACCAGCGGGTAGGAAGAGGATGACAGATGGCAAAAGTGTGAGCCCGGGACTAAAGTCTCTATCCGGAATGAAGTATGAGAGAGCCGTGAGGAGGGAGCAGGATGAGCCAGGGAACCTTCACAGAGGAGCCGGCGTCAGACTACCCTCTAAGACTGGGATCCGGTATGCAGGAACCTTCCATGGTGTATGTCTCTCTATGCCTAGGCTGATGAAAGAGGCGTGGCTAGCCTCCAAAAACATGTTTCCTTTTGGTCCTCACAACGGACAGTGGTGACAGCTCTTGTCCCATAATCCAGCTGGAGAGACATACACCTTGGAAGGTCCGCATACTGGATAACTGATCCCAACCTTAGAGGGTAGCCTGATGCCGGTCCTTCTGTGACGGTTCTCTGGCTCATCCTGCTCCCTCCTCCTGGCTCTTTCATACTTCATTTTGGATAGAGACTTTAGTCCCAGGCTAACACTTGGACCTTTGCCATCTGTCATCCTATTCCCACCCGCTTGTGAGTGAATACTTATTATATGTCATAATTTTAACCCTTATTAAATTGTGCTACACTATGCCTGCCTGGCATGTTTTTCCCTGCCCTCTTTGATTACAGATTGTGGATCCCCAGCCCACTTGTAACACGCAGCCTGCAATCATTTACTTGTGTTAGCCAGACATTTATATATTTTTATTCCTATACCTCCGGGAATATTGCCTTTTCTCATTGATCCAATTTTAACATTTATCTAGCTCATGTTAATGGGATTGGTACAGAGTAAGCGTTGTGATATATTGTGTTTTGTATACATACATTAATACTGTGCCATTAGCTTACATTGGGTGAGTGGTGGGTTTACATCCACTTTAAGTGATGTTCTCAGTCAGTAAATCTTTATCAGTGGTTAAGAGAGCTTATTTTTTTATGCAAAATTCCTACGTGTATGTTAGAAATGTCTGTGGTGTGAACTCAGACCTGTAAGCCACAGGGTTACACACTTCCTTCACAGTCACCCTGGCAGGCCTATTTAGGTTTCTCAATTTTGATTCCGCTAACTTTGTCAGTATAAGATGTTTCAGTGTATTGCAATTTAATATTCAGTGAATTAAATTTTTCTTGGATTGTGAGTTCCAGTGCTATAATCTAAAGGTTAACTTGAGTTGTGTTTTCACCTCCTCTATGACTAGCAGCATGGACTTATGCAAATTCTGATTCATGACCTTGATACACTTATCACAAAATTGATGTCTGTATCCGACTATATTTGGTTGGATTCGAAAGCCTCTATGCATTTTCTTGACTCTGTAATACTCTGATAGAGTGCAGCTGTGAAGCTCCAAGCAATATGATGCTTTCTTAATCATTTATATTGATGCAGTAAATATTTCATTGTAACACTTCCAAAGGCAGAATAGGGGTGGTCAGAAAACAAAATAGCTACTATTTCTTCAGGGTTAAATATATGAATGCTAAAATTATCCTCCTTGGCAGAAGTGATCTGTGGCATAACCCAGCCCTTGGTCAAGTATTTGGATTATTTTGTTCAGTGATGGCCCTTCCATCATACTGTGATACCAATGATTTGCTGGCTAAGCTGCACAAGCTAGAATTATATCCAGACTATGCCCTGGCTAGTATGGACATCCGCTTGTAATTATAAATAGGCCTAATTTGTATGGTTTAGATGCAGTTAAGCATTTTATGGGTAAAACTCAATTGCTGTTGACTGAAAGTAAGTTGTGAAGATGACATTTTTAAGCAGGTTCATTGGCAACTTCTTGCCCCCAGCATTTGCCAATTTGTTGTATGTATAGGAAAGTTAGAAGAAAAACATGTGTTTGGTTCATTGATGTAGTGGCGCCACCTGGCTCTGATACATAGACATTTTCATGGTTTGGAGAGGATCATGTGTTGAATTTGATGCATTTGTAAGCCTTTTGAATTCACTACTTACAGATTCCTTATGGGACAGGAAAAATGGTATTGAGGAACCTGTTTTTGGTGCAGGGCATGTCGCACCTTCTGCCCTCCATCCAGACCACTGGGCAGTTATGGAAAGGAACTAAGCGTCTGGTATAGAACTCACACATTTTTGCATTCTTACTCGAGCTAAAGGTCCTGGTATGAATGGGGGGGGATACAATTTTTTTTTTTTTTTTTGCGTGAGGAATCCTCAACTGCTCTGTTGACAATGAGATCAAAGCAGCTGGGATTTTTTTGTAAGGCTGGGTTCACACCTATATACACCTCACATATCTCTGTTGCGGCTGTGGGGCGGATTGCAGAGGAGTGCTGTGCATCTTTGGCTCCGTATCAGGGACGAATCAGGACCAAATTTTTGGCTGACCCCTGCTGCGAGACGCATCCGTCGGGAGTGTAAACCCAGCCTCAGCGTCACATAGTTAGTGAGGTTGAAAAAAGACACAGGTCCATCAAGTCCAACCTATGTGTGTGCTTTTATGTCAGTATTACACTGTGTATCCCTCAATGTTGCGGTCCCTTAGGTGCCCATCTAATAGTTTTTTGAAATGATCTATACTCACAGCTGAAACCACAGTTTATGGAAGAGAATCCCACATACTCATTGCTCTTACCATAATTAACCCTCTACGCAGTTTAAGGTTAGACCGCCTTTCTTCTAGTTTTAGTGAATGGCCGCGTGTCTTTGTGTGCTCCCTTGCGCGGAATAGTTTTGTCCCTATTGTAAGGTCACCAGTACAGTGTTTGTACATTGAAATCATATTCTTTCTCAAGCGTCTCTTCTCCAAAGAGAATAAGTTCAGTTCTTGTAATCTCTCCTCATAAGTAAGGTCCTCCTATCCCTCAATTAGCTTTGTTGCCCTTCTCTGAACCCTTTCCAGTTCCAGGACATCCTTTCTAAGGACTAGTGTGCAGAACTGGACGGCATACTCCAGGTGCGGCCTCACCAGAGACTTGTATAGCAGGAGAATTATTGATTTATCCCTGGAGTTAATCACTTTCTTCATGTCAACACTACATTCATTTGTTTAGATCTTCTTGCAAGGTTTCCACATCCTTTGGAGAAATGATTGCCCTGCTTTGCTTGGTATCATCCGCAAATATTGAGATTGAGCTGTTAACCCCATCCTCCAGATCATTTAGGAATAAATTAAATAGGATTGGTCCCAGGACAGATCCCTGGGGTACCCCACTCTCCACACCGGACCATTCCGAGTACTCGCCATTTATCCCCACACTCTGAACTCGCCCCTGTAACCAGTTTTCAATCCGTGTACTCACCCTTTGATCCATGCCGTCAGACCTTAGTTTGTACATTAAGCGTATATGGGGAACTGTATCAAATGCTTTTGCAAAATCCAGATACACCACATCTACAGGCCCTCCTTTATCTAGATGGAAGCTCACCTCCTCAAAAAAGGTTAATAGATTGGTTTGGCAAGAACGATCTTTCATGAAACCGTGCTGATTACAGCTAATGATACAGTTTTCATTACAATAATCTTGTATCTAATCCCTTATTATTCCCTCCAAGAGCTTGCATATTATTGATGTTAAGCTAACTGGCCTGTAGTTCCCAGGCATATATCTTGGTCCTTTTTTATACGTCCGTTTTACTGTAATAGGGTGCTCCACTTTACAGGCAGGGTCAGGGCATCCCTCAGAGTTTTGTACTTTTTGAAAAAATAAGAAGTTTGCTTTGGCACATGTCCCCCATGGGAGTGTCCAGCTTCCATGCCATTTGCTTGCGATTCCCTAGCCCTAGAAAATGTCCATTGTAATTTCTTTTAACAATGGCCTCCTATTGACTTCAATGGGGTTCAGATTTGGCACCTGAACTTTAGTGATTTTCGACAAGCCTGCCTCTAACCAAACCCTGGCATATTCAGCTCATCACTACTGACAATTAAGAAAAATGTATAAAATTTGTTCCAATTTACCCCCTTATTAACACTCAGTTTACCTTATTCATTCCTAATTAATCCATTATTTTCCATCCCCCCCCTTAGTTATTTTCCTGCTGATTTTCATTCTATTTTCTAAGCTTTAATGTTTAAGCTGAATAGACAGGTCTATAACAGAAATATAAATTGCTATGGTCCACAGGTGGTATAAAGCTTAAGTGGTTAAAGTAATACATTAACGCAATAAATAACATTTTTATAACTGCCAGTTGCCACTTGCCACTTGCCGACCGGCTCATGTAGCTTTACTGTTGGGGGGGGGTTCGCTCTGCGCAGAATCACATATATATATATATATATATATATATATATATATGTGATTCTGCATTTCCAGGTAGGGGGCACAGTGATTGACCAGTGACAGGGGATCTCATTGAGTTTTCATTTCCTGCTAAGCAGGGAATGAAAACAACTAGATCTCCAGTAAAAGCAGCACACGGTACACACACAAACTCTTGTTAGGCACATATTTACCCCCTTGTTCTCCCTAGATGTTAATCCCTTCCTGCCCAGTGTCATTAGTACAGTGACAGTGCATATTATCTGCCACACTGTTGCAGTCCTGTTATAAGTCGCTGATTACCGCCATTACTAGTATACGTTTTTTTAATAAATTTTTTATAAATTTCATTATATGTCCCATAGTTTGAAGAAGCTATAACTTTCACACAAACAATTAGGCACTTCCCATCCGGGCCAATTCTGACACTTCGTTCCTACATGTAAAAATCATAATTTTTTTAGCTAGAAAATTACTCAGAACCCCCAAACATTATATAGGTTTTTTTTTTTTAGCAGAGACCCTAGGGAATAAAATGATGGTCATTGCAACTTTTTATGTCACACGGTATTTGCGCAGTGATTTTTCAAACGCGTTTTAAAAAAAGCAGTTTCAGGATTAAAAAAAACTCAAAAACCGTAAACTTAGGCCAATTTTTTGTATAACGTGAAAGATTATGTTATGCCGAGTAAATAGATACCCAATATGTCACGGTTTAAAATTGCATACACTCATGGAATGGCGTTAAACTTCGGTACTTAAAAATCTCCATAGGCAACGCTTTAACATTTTTCACAGGTTACATTTTTCGAGTTACACAGGAGGTCTTGGGCTAGAATTATTGCTCTTGCTCTAATGCATGCAGTGATACTTCACATGTGTGATTTGAATGCTGTTCACATATGTGGGGGGCACGACTTACATATGCGTTTGCTTCTGTGCGCGAGTACGCGGGAACGGGGGCGCTTTCAATTTTTTTTAATTTTATTTTATTATTTTTACACTTTCTCTTTAATTTTTTTTTGATCACTTTTATTCCAAGTACAAGGAATGTAAACATCCCTTGTAATAGCAATAGTGCGTGACAAGTCCTCTCAATGGAGAGATGTGGGGGTCTATAAAACCCCACATCTCTCCTCGAGGCTGGAAAGACCAAGATAAAAAAAATAAACTGTCTCGGTCTTTCCAGACAGTCCCCGACATTGTTTACTTCCGCCGACCAGATGTGATGTCATACCGTCGCGCCCGGGCCCCCGAGGGTCATAGAGATGACTGGGGACCATCTGATCACCAGAAATCTCTATGGGTAACTTCCAGCGTTGACTGATCCATTCTCCGGCTTGCTGATGGCAAGGGCGAACCGGTAGAAGCACCGGAGGGTGGCAGGAGGGGGGATGTCCCCTTCCGCCACCTGTAATAACGATCAAGCGGCTGAACTGCCGCTATGATTGCTCTTACAGTGCACAGAATCACTGGCTGAAAAAAATATCTGGATGACGCCTGCAGCTGCAGGCATCATCCAGATATCCCCACTCAAAGTCTGTGACGTCATATGACGTACCTTAGGCGGGAAGTGGTTAATATACACTTTTTTTTTTACCAAAGACATGTAGCAGAATGCATTTTGGCCAAAATTTATCAAGAGATTTGATTTTTTTAATTTTGTTATGGGATATGTTTTATAGCAGAAAAGTAAATCATATACAGTATATATATATATATATATATATATATATTTATATCTGACATTCGTAATTGTCAGTTAAAGTAGCGCAGCGCTCCATAGCAAAAAACAGCCTGGTCATGAAGGGGGGTAAATCTTCCGAAGGGCAAATGGTTAATTATCTCAAAGTCACATCTTGACACTGAGATCATTGGTGTAGTAGTGATTCCTCCTGTTTGTTGCAGCTGTGTTGGGCTGCCAAAACTTAAATAGGTTTATATCTTTTTCTTTTTTTCATAAACAATTTTTATTGAAAATATAAAGCCAATGCATACAGTAAAAACATCACTATATCTTAGTTTTATACGATGATCAAGTCAGGCTCTGTTCCAGACGTTGTTTGTTTTACCATAAAAAAATGCTATGCATGCTTGCTAAGGCACATTTTAGAGGAAAAAAGGATGGCATCCAGGCTTTTGGAGTAAAAGTGCTATTAAACTCAAAACCAAAGATGTAATATATTGCAGCTTACCAATCTTTAGATGTGGTGGCTGAATTTTTTTTTCTTCTCCACTAATTTTACCTGGTGATCTGGCCTGTGACACCTCCTGTATTGGTGTGCCCTCACTCTGGATGAAGGAACACAGGGACACCTTGGACAGCAATATTGTTAATCTGTGGGGAGGGGAGTGTTAGATGTTCCATCAGACTAAGGTACACTAACAAACTGAAGCCAAAGTTCAGCTCACGCTTAAAGCGGAGTTCCACCCAAAAATTGGCATGTCATTTTTTTTTTGGGGGGGGGGGCTGTTTTCACAGGGTCCCAGGTTCACTTCCTCTCCTGTCATCGCGGAGCCAGAAGGAAGTTCACCTTCCTCCCCCTCCCACCCGTCACAGGTCCCAGAAGGGACCGGCCATTCACAGAGCGCAGTGAGACTCGCGAATGCGCAGTGAGCGCCCGGCTTTGAAGCCAAAGCCGGGCGCCCACACCTGTGAAGTCAGCGCCGTAGAGGAGGAGGAGGGTGGCCGCATCGCTGAAGCCTGGGACAGATGAGTGTACGATTATTAAAAGTCAGCAGCTACACTTATTGTAGCTGCTGACTTTTAATACGGTGGAACTTCACTTTAATAAGCAGTTAAAGCAAAAGTTTTTTTTTTTATTTGGGATAAAGGTTTTACATAAATAAATAGATAATCACTGTAAAGTGAAAACCTCCTCTAAGGCCCCTTTCACACTTGTGCTACGCAATTTTACCGCAACTTTTTGCTGCGATTTTGGATCAGTACGACTTTGGTCCGACTTTTTTGCAACTTTGGCTCAATGAAAACATATTACAAAGTCGTACAGAAATCACATCCACAGTATCTCACAAAAGTGAATACATGCCTCACATTTTTGTAAATATTTTATTCTATCTTTTCATGTGACAACACTGAAGAAATGACACTTTGCTACAATGTAAAGTAGTGAGTGGACAGCTTGTATAACGGTGTAAATTTGCTGTCCCCTCAAAATAACTCAACACACAGCCATTAATGTCTAAACTGCTGGCAACAAAAGTGAGTACATCCCTAAGTGAAAATGTCGACATGAAAAGATAGAATAAAATATTTACAAAAATGTGAGGGTTGTACTCACTTTTGTGAGACTTCTAATGTGTCTACAAAAAATTTGGAAAAGGCTGAGGTGAACCTACTCATGGCTATGTCCCGAATCGTATAAATGCTATCTTCCAACCTAAACAATATTTTTCAATGTGTTCAAGTTTTCCAGTTCAAGTTCCTGGAGAATTCACTTCATTGGTATTGTAGATGGGATTTTACCCAAAAAGGTTTAAAGTGGTTTTAAAGCCTTAAAGAGATTGTTAAGTGTCTTTTTTTCCTATAAAAATTACAATCTTGTTATACTTACCTGCTCTGTGTAGTGTATTTGCACAGAGCAGCCCGGATCCCCGTGTTCTTGGGTCCCTCTTCTGTGATCCTGGCCCTTCCCTTCTGTTCAGTGCCCCCACAGCAAACAACTTGTGACAACACTGGAGAAATGACACTTTGCTACAATGTAAAGTAGTGAGTGCACAGCTTGTATAACAGTGTAAATTTGCTGTCCCCTCAAAATAACTCAACACACAGCCATTATTGTCTAAACTGCTGGCAACAAAAATGAGTACACCCCTGTGAAAATGTCCACATGAAAAGATAGAATAAAATATTTACAAAAATGTGTGATTTCCATGCGACTGAGGGTTTAAGTCTATGAACCTCAAGTTGAATTCAAATTTGGACCAAAGTAATGCAGGGACTACTTTGAAGTCGGTGCGACTTGAAATCGTACAGATATGAACGGTACTCATTGGAAAAGACTTGTCAAGCGATTATGCAGTCCCAACTCACAGGACAAGTCGCATAAGTGTGAAAGGGGCCTTAGTGCTTCATCTTGAAGAGAGCTTGTTATTTTGAAAAACAGCAGACTTACTGGCCAGATCATCAGGTGAAAATATGGGAAAGAAAGTCTAAAAAAGAAAATGAATTCAGCCACTACATCTGAGAAGTGATAAACTGCAATATAATACATTTTGCTTTTGGGTTTATTCCCACTTCAAGGTAAGCAAAATTCTGATTTGTATATATATTTTTTTGTTTTCACAAAAGCGCTGGCTCTGTCTGTAGTCCTCTAAATTTCTTTTTAAATTGAGCAAATGAAAATTAATTTTAAACTAAAGGATCTTCATAATGAAAGCAATGGAAAACGTTACATTACACACACTGCTGAACAAGTTGGTATCCAAACCCCCATGCTTGCTCTGCTCAGACTGGGCCATATAGGGGATCTAATTAGAGTCACAAAAGAAAATCTACTGGTGTGCTCTCTCTTTAAGCCTGGTTCACATCAAAGCATTTTTAGGGCTTTTTGCATTTTGCAGATTTGCACTGCAGAACGTGTCCCATAGGAAACCATGTTAAATGGACTGTAGTGCAAATCTACAAAATGCAAAAAGCACTAAAAATGCATAGGTGTGAATCAGGCCTTACAAAACTCAATCTTCTGCAACACCTGCACCATGGGTACTCCTTATATTTAACCACTTGCCTACTGGGCACTTTCACCCCCTTCCTGTCCAGGCATCACTGATAGGCACTGACAAGGCAGCACTGATGGGCACTAACAAGGCAGCACTGATGAGCACTGATTGGCACAGTATTGTAGAGATGAATGGGACTTTTAAGGTGCAAATTATAATAAAACTGGTTTTTCCATTTCCTTTCCTCCCTCCCCATCCTTTTGTTTATGGATTTCTTTATGGCCCTTTTCTGTCCACCCCCATGACTGACCATATGATGGTTTTGTCTATTAGAAAACAATATATTGATATTTGTACAGTAACTCACAAAAGTGAGTACACTCCTCACATTTTTGTAAATATTTTATTATATCTTTTCATGTGACAACACTGAAGAAATGACACTTTGCTACAATGTAAAGTAGTGAGTGTACAGCTTGTATAACAGTGTAAATTTGCTGTCCTCTCAAAATAACTCAACACACAGCCATTAACCCCTACAGATCGCTATTGCAGAAGTACGGCTCCAGCGCGGATCTGAAATGCCGGGACGATGTCCATGGACGTCGTCCCCTGTGCACGCTCCTGGCACGCCCCCTGGCGGCCGCGGCGGCGTACGCGCATGCGCCGCACGCTGCGTGAGCGTGCCCGTGGGTCGGGCGATCTCTTTTAGCAGCCTCAGAACGGGGAACCGCCAATGTAAACACGGCGGTTCCCCGTTCTGTGAATGGGACATGAAAGATCTACTGATCCCTGTCACTGGGATCAGTTAGATCTGTTATGTCCCAGCCAGCCCCGCCACCCCACAGTTAGAACACACCCAGGGAACATTGTTAACCCCTTCACTGCCAATGACATTTACACAGTAATCAGTGGACATTTAAATTTCTGATCGCTGTATAAATGTCATTGGTCCCAAAAATGTGTAAAAAATGTCCGACATTTCTGCTGCAATATCGCAGTCCCGATAAAAATCGCAGATCGCCGCCATTACTAGTAAAAAAATAAATAAATAAATAAAAACGCCATAAATCAATTCCCAGTTTGTAAACGCGATAACTTTTGCGCAAACCAATCAATATACGCCGATTGCGATTTTTTTTTTTTACCAAAAATATGTAGAAGAATATATATCGGCCAAAACTGATGAATCATTTTTTTTAATGGATTTGTACTTTAGCAAAAAGTAAAAAATATTGTTCTTTTTTGCAAAATTGTAGCTCATTTTTTGTTTATAGCGGCGATCAGAAATGACGCAGAGGTGATCAAATACCACCAAAAGAAAGCTCTATTTGTGGGAAAAAAATGACGCAAATTTTATTTGGGTACAACGTCGCACGACCGCGCAATTGTCATTCAAAATGCGACAGCGCTGAAAGACAAAAATTGGTCTGGGCAGGAGGGGGGTTTAAGTGCCCAGTAAGGAAGTGGTTAATGTCTAAACCGCTGGCAACAAAAATGAGTACATCCCTAAGTGAAAATGTCCAAATTGGGCCCAATTAGCCATTTTCCCTCCCCGGTGTCATGTGACTCGTTAGTGTTACAAGGTCTCCGGTGTGAATGGGGAGCAGGTGTGCTAAATTTGGTGCTATCGCTCTCACCCTCTCGTACTGGTCACTGGAAGTTCATCATGGCACCTCATGGCAAAGAACTCTCTGAGGATCTAAAAAAAAAGAATTGTTGCTCTACATAAAGATGGCCTAGGCTATAAGAAGATTGCCAAGACCCTGAAACTGAGCTGCAGCACGGTGGCAAAGACCATACAGCGGTTTAACAGGACAGGTTCCACTCAGAACAGACCTCGCCATGGTCGACCAAAGAGATTGAGTGCACGTGCTCAGCGTCATATCCAGGGGTTGTCTTTGGGAAATAGACGTATGAGTGCTGTCAGCATTGCTGCAGAGGTTGAAGGGGTGGGGGTCAGCCTGTCAGTGCTCAGACCATACACCACACATTGCATCAAATTGGTCTGCATGGCTGTCGTCCCAGGAGGAAGCCTCTTCTAAAGATGATGCACAAGAAAGCCCACAAACAGCTTGCTGAAGACAAGCAGACTAAGGACATGGATTACTAGAACCATGTCCTGTGGTCTGATGAGACCAAGATAAACTTAGTGTGTGTGGTGGCAACCAGGTGAGGAGTACAAAGACAAGTGTATCTTGCTTACAGTCAAGAATGGTGTTGGGAGTGTCATGGTCTGGGGCTGCATGTGAGGGGTGTACTCACTTTTGTGAGATACTGTATAGAAATTTGTTGGTTGGGAAGCGGTTAAATCTGTAGCTTTTTTTTTTTTTTTTTTAAATCGCAGATGATCCTTCCATGAAGGTTTTGTTCAGGCACTTCCTGTTATAAAATGGGATAAACGGATATGGCGCTGTCTATTAATAAATATAATGTGAATTAATAGTATAAGGTGCTCTGAAGTGTAAATATTAGAGGTTAAAAAATCTTCATATATCTCATATATAGGAAGAAATACTAAAAAGTGCTGTCAAGTGGATATCATGTCCAAGGTGGGTCTTAAAAAATATTTTATCAAACATCAAGTGTGTAATAAAGGTGTTTTCTTTAAAAGTGAAAACATATGTGTGAGAAGTAAAAAATAAATAAAAATAAAAATAATAAAAAATATTTAAAAATATACAATATAGAAAATATCTTAGAAAAAACGCAATAAAGTGGATGTAAAGTCACACGTGTAAAAACGATTTCTTAAAAATGTCCCAAATATTATAAACTTTCAGATAATATCAGTGCTCAAAGTGTTCATAAAACGTCTATAAATTCTCTGAAATTCCCCTGGTGGGTGCCAAGTGGATATACAGTTTCCTATATATTGTTCTAAAACTACACGATCCTTTCGTAGCAGTATGATTCCAAAGAAAACAGAGAAAACAAACAGATTCCTCCACTGATATCCTTGATCCTTACTAAGTCTATGACAGTCGATACAAGTGGATATACAGTTTCAATCTATATAAGGCAGGTATTTTTCACAAAAAAGTTCTATGCAGTAACGTGCTGTTTAAATGTGGCTTGTGGAAATTACTCGTGCTCACCCCCGATGTGCCCACACTTACCAAATCCTTCACACCCCTTAGGGGTCTCTCGTGTGTGGTAAATGGGGTCTTTGGACTTCTCCGGGGTGTAGCTCCTCCTTTAGACTCGCAGTAGGGTTGCTTTCCTCCTCTGTTCGTTTCCAGCTTTAACCATGGTGAGTAGGTATTATTTCCAACTTCCTCCAGTCTTTCGTGATTCACCCAGACATTGTTGCAGTGGTATATGTGGAAAAACAGATTTGCCTCGATGGTGTAGTATTTTTTCAAAACGAGGTTTATTCAAACAGAAGATTCATATAGAAAGATTCCACAATAAAAACATAAAAATCCAGAATCTTTCAGTTTAAAAGCTGTGCAGGTTAACACCTGCTTGAGGAAGGTGAGATTGCCTTCCTTCCTCTCAGTTCGTTTGCAATGTGCTCAAAAACGGAAGTGACGTAATCCAAGTGCGGCCACGCCTTACGCGTTTCGTCATTAGACGTCGTCTGAGGCTGTGGCCATCTTAGTACACCCTATGTTATATATACACCTTAAAGGAGGCGGAACCTGTTTTCAATTTTTTCGATTGGTCACTAATACGTATAGGGGAGGTTACTCAATCAAATGAGAGTGTGTATGTTATTGGAGCAAAAAATAAAAAGTATTAAGCTTTCTTTATAATATGAACCTCGAGGTAGGATGAATCTAACCCTCCTCATATGCATCACATTTTAAAACTTTTATTGCTGAAGGTAAAGTTGTATCTGCAATTAACATCCAGGCTGCCATGTATTACCTACATTTGTCCCTCAATACATGGTTACTGAAAAAATTACTCTACGCAGAAAATCAAATATTTAATAAAATTATATAAAAAAGGTAAAAAGGTCAGTATATATATATGTATTAAAATCAATAGAATGGGAGACTACTAGAAGGTAAAAACGAGTGGAGTGAGGTAAAATTCTGTGTTGGAGTGCAATGAGAGATCGGTATCCTGGGATCTATGGTATACAGATAAAATTATAAAGTTCTGTAGAAGACGGTAATAGAATAAAAGGGAATATCTAAGAAGGTCGGTTATGTATAATAAATAAATATGATAGAGCGAGGCGGAGAACAAATGGGAGGGGATCTATGGTATTCTAATCCCCGTAAAGTTCATTATTCTGGAGTTTTATTCTGATAAAAATAAAATTGGATAGACTGTGTTGGAGTTTAATTTAATAAAAATTGAGATAAAAAGATAAAAAGATCAATATCTCGGGATCTATGGTATACAAATATAAAATTCTGTAAAAATGTTTATATAATGCAAGGCGGTAATAGAGTAAAATGGGAATATCTACGAAGACAGGATACGTGTAATAAATAAATGAATAATGGAGAAAGGCAGAGATAAAAGGGATCTATGGTATTCTGGTCCCCATAAAAATCACTAATCTGGAGTCTTATTCTGATGTAAAACAAGTATGCTAGTAGGAACCTTCATAAGTGTGTATCAATTACGTTAAAAATAGCATGATAATATGATAAAAAGAACCGGGATCTATAGTAAAGGGAGGGGGTCTAAAAATTAGAGATAAAACAATTTAAATCTATGTCCACATTTAGACCTTTTGGTTGTATACTGTCCAATAAGTATATCCATCGGGTTTCATTTTGGGAAACTTTTATCTTCATGTTATCACCCCTCCAATGGTTTTTAATCATATCAATCCCAAAAAAGGTTAATTTGCTAGGGTCCCTCTGGTGCATCTGATCAAAGTGTCTGGATAGATTGTGTTTCGGGAACCCTTTCTTGATATTTCTTATATGTTCTGCTATCCTAATGTGTAATGGTCTCGTGGTCCTGCCCACATACTGTAATCGACATGGACATTCCAGTACATACGTCACGTGCGTGCTGTTGCAGGTGATTAGTTCCCTAATCTGATACTCCTTGTTGGTGGTCATAGACTTAAATTTCTCTTTTTTCCGGGGTTGTTTTTTGCTTAATCTACATGGGAGACATCTTTGGCATCTGTAAAAACCTTTCATGTTCTCAAATAACTTGACTTCAGTTGGGGGGTTGATGACATTTTTAACAAGACAATCTCTAAGGTTCCGGGCACGTCTGTAAACAAACATAGGTTTTTTTGGAAGTATATTCGATAAAGTTTTATCCATCCTTAATATGGGCCAATATTTTCCCAGGATTTTCTCCACATTTTTATATTGTCTGTTAAATCCCGTGATGAATGCCATATCCTTGTTTTTTCTTTTTGTTGTTCTGTTCCTCTCCAATATTTCCTTCTGAGTTATATTGCCAATATTTCTCCTTATCTTCTCCAACTCTTCCCTTTGGTACCCTTTCTGTACAAACCTTTTTATTAGAATTTCTGCCTGTTCTTCATAGTCATTGTTGTTATGACAATTCCTTCGTATGCGCATCAGCTGTCCCTTGGGTATATTCCCTTTCCATCTTGGGTGGTGACAGCTGGTGGAGGGTATGTACCCATTCCTGTCGGTTGATTTAAAAAAGGTTTTAGTCTGCAGTTTATTGTCCATTTTAAAAATCAGTAAATCCAGGTAGTTGATTTCTTCCAGGTTATATTCTCCAGTAAATTTCATTCCATATATATTATTGTTCATTCCTTCTAAAAATATTTGTAGTGATTCAATGGTGCCCTTCCATACAATAAAAACATCATCTATATATCTTCGATAAAATTTAAGTTCGGGTCTCCTTCTGTTAAAAATATATTTCTCCTCCCACATATCCATAAATAAATTCGCCACGCTGGGCGCGTACCTAGCGCCCATGGCCACACCTTTCTCTTGTAAGTAGTATTGTTGTTTGTACCAAAAATAGTTGTTACTCATTGCCAATCTTAACCCCTCCAGAATATATTTGATCTGTTCCTGCTTGAGTTGCGTCTCCTTATGTAGAGCCTTCTCTACCCCTTTTAAGCCATCCTTTTGTACAATATTGGTATATAAGGAGTTCACATCCACTGTGGCTAGGATACAATCCTTTGTGTCGGTCAATTCTTCTAGTTCCATAATCAGTTGCGCGCTATCTCTTAGGTAGGACACAGGAAGAGTATTCATACACCAAGAAACTGGAAAAGTGGTCAACAGGCATACAGAAGCAGAATCAGCAGAAGATTGGACATCCACCTGGTAAAACTCTGAAAAAGTATAAACAGAAGACCAGGTGGAGGCATTACACATCTGGGCTACAGATACTTGGCACCAAAATGCTTGGAAACTCCTGCCAATCTGGAGAAAAGAGTGTGTAAAAGTATAGGATGGTGTTGATGTCGATATATCTGAAGAAAGCGTTTCCTATTTTTTTTCGTTTATGTTGTTGTTAGTGTTTAGTAGTTGTTTTGTATGTAATTTGTTTTAAAAAAATGTTTTTCAAAAACACATTTTTTATTAAAAAAAAAAAAAAAAAGTACAGGAGATTTCTCTTTGAGGATATAAGCTCTTGCAATTAAATTTTGCATGAGGAAGTATGAGGAAAGGCTCTTTACAAGAAACTTGGAGGCTAAGAACATGCATGCATCGTACATTCTAGGAGGAGAACAGCTGGCTGAGACAATGGCAGAGAAGGATTTGGGTGTTCTGGTATATCATAGACTTAATAATAGCATGCAATGCTAAGCTGTAGTTTCTAAAGCTAGCAAAATCCTTTCTTGTATTAAAAGAGCTATAGAAACATAGAAACATAGAAGAGTGACGGCAGAAAAAGACTGAGTAGTCCATCGAGTCTGCCCCTTTTTATTTTATTTATTTATTTTTTTTTACATTAACCTTGTTGTCTGACTATGGATTTATGTTTATCCTTAGGTATCAGTCTGTTGTTCCAATTACATTTTTTTTTATTTATTTATTTTATTTTTCCCCGTCTGAGCTACCTGATGAGTCAGAAAAAGACGGCAGTGAGAAGATACAAAGATACAAAGATATCGAGAAAATTATGTTCTTTCCTAAAACGATCGAAATCTTTGATGTCGAATCGTAACGTACGATAATAATTCAGATACTATATGGTCTTGTGGGTTTAGGAAGAGACGGTAACAGAGTCGGTCGACAAGAGGAGGATCTTACATGCTACGTACGTACAAGAATCGGAGGTTCAAAGAACATTTCTCGGAAAGGAGTATGAAGGAGTACGT
>BLSH010429416.1:450347-472847 GCA_018402905.1 Glandirana rugosa | reverse complement strand
GGAGTACAATGTCATATTCATATTCTTTCACACTGTGACTAAGATATTAAGAATAAGGGATGTTTAAAACGTAGACAAAAATTATAGATCGTGTTTGCTCAGTCGTGAATTATCCCTGAGAAGACATCTCCAGATAGCCAAAGAATTGATGGCCTTTCCCTGATAGGATATTGATTTGCAGGGATCTAGAGCAGGATTTGGCAAAAATGGATTGCCAAGAAAGAGGCAACCATTAGCCCCCAGACATATATAAAAAGAGAGCAGTTGGAAGACACCCAGACCACATCCAAACACGGAGCAGCTATACTAAAGAATAGGCCAAGATACTCCAACTGAGGAGTCGGATTCAACAATCTAGAGATGTAGGATCCATCCAAGGTTCTGCAGAGTCTGCACTGCCTGGTGGACATTGGCTGGCAGAACCTGTGCTAATTGTTCTTTCAGCAAGCGGTTAGCCAGACATCCCATGATAGGAACACTCTGCAAGTGGAGGAGTGCAAGAACAAATCAAAGACTGGGAACAAAGAGTTTGCAGTTTCCCTTAGAGAAGAAAAACTTTGGCTTGAACTATGTACAGAATCAAACCCAGGTATAAGCGATGAATTGGATCCAACACTGATTTTGGAAATTTAGTATGCATCCACAGTTCTACAGAGTCTACACTGTTCGGTGGATATTGGTCTGCACCAAGTGCTCTCTCAGCTGGAGGGTATTTTGATATTCCACAAAGGAAACACCTTGAGTGCGGATCAGGTCACAGTCTGTGAACGGAGAGTTAGCTGCTTTCCTTACAGAAGACAAAAAACTCTGGCTTGAGCTTTGTTCAGAGTCAAGCCCAGGTACCCCAAGTGATTATTCCCCTCCAACGTTGGCTTTTGGACTTTCAGAATCCAACCAAACCTCTTCCAAGATATAAATTGTTCCCACCACACTATCTGTCAAGACCGACCATACTCACAAATATTTAAAATTGGGCATTGCCTGGAAGTGTAATAGGGCTAACACATGAAATAGTACCTGATGCACACAAAGGGTGCTGATGACAGTCCAAATAGTAGCCAACACACTAATCCCAATGCACACATTCCTGTAAAAATGGCTGTGCATCTATGTGGGTGCTGTAGCAACCAACGGCTGGAACTGTGTCAAGTCAAAGGAAAAAATGTCACCAGCACACCAAGGATCTCCAGAGTGGGTCCAAAGCTTTAATCAGCGATCACATAGTTACCACAGATAGCAATGTTTCAGAGCCACACTGGACCCCTTCATCAGGTATGTGACGATGAATAGGGACTCCATCCAGCTGGATTTCACAGACAGGATTGGATCGGATATCGGTGGATGTCAGCTGACATGTCACCGCTGACATCTGCAGCTCCATAGAGGTGAATGGAGTGTCCGATCAAGTCCACCTGAAAAACTGACAGGCGGTCCTGATCGGAGTAGCTACATCATTTGGGCCCTAGATGATAACCTTGGTAGATTTCAAACCATTAACTTTGAATCCAATATTTCTAGATTTCACATTTAGTTTTTCTAGCCCAAGTTTCTACCAAAGCTTTAAAATGGTTGTAAACCTCAGACATGAAATATGAACAAAGCATATCCCTCTATACTTGGTACTTGTCTCAAGTAAGAGCACCAAGTGTCATATCTGTCTGCTGCCTCATTCCTCTGCTATAAGCATGAATCACTTCTGACAAGTTTTCCTAACAGAGAAAAAAAGGAGACAGGGAGGGACTTCCAGCTGATTGACAGCCTCAGCTCTGTTCCTGTGTGAAGGAGGTGTGTGTTCCTTCCCTCCAATCAGCTCTCAGAGCTCATCCCGCTGAGCTCTGCAGAGTGTAACTTCATCTCTTCGCCCCTTTTTTTCTGACAGTGCAGATGAGCTTTTTAAATTCCAGACTTGGAATGGCTGTAGAGAAGATAAGACTGCAGATAAAGAGGTGCAAACCTATGTAGAAGTATTTGTTTCATCTCTGTGTATCACCTGTGGTCAGTCACTTCATGGGGTATATCTAAGAGTTTCCAACCACTTTAAATTTCAACTATGTGTGGATTTAGACATCATTTTAGTGTCAAACGTCAAAGAGAAGAATGTTCTTTAAAACTATCACCTGTATATCTCTGACATATATATTTGTATATTAACAACATTATCTCTGTACTACAATCATCATATCCTTATATAGACATATATTATGCCTTTAGTAAAGATTTCACCATCAAACCTTTTTTTTAACTTTTTATTTAATTGTCGTGGCATATGTACTCTACCCAGTGAAATCCTGAGAGTATTCTTCTAGAACTGTAAATAAAAAAATATATATTTTTTCTAGAATGCAAATTAAACCTCTCTTACCGCTCTGGAGAGATGGTTTTCCTCCAGAAAGAACTCCACTCGGCAGCATCCCAGTAGGTGTGAGACCTTTCAAAGTCAACACGCTTTCACTCTCTTCTCTGTTTTTAAAACAAAAAAAACACAAAAAAAAAAAAAAAAAAGGTTATGATTCATTGATATTTTACATCAGACACTATGGCTCAGCTTATTGATTGGTGGGGAAACATATCCTAAATAAACTCCCATTAGATACAATGAACACTATTAACACATTACATTAATTGAATTATGTACAGATCTACTGTGAATCAGTCTGGAAGATCACCTTTGTTGGAACAAAAGAAAAACAGAAAATAACAGCCAAAACATTTTGTCTGAATCAGTAATGGATTAAGTGTTGACTAAAATAGCATTTATTCTCAGCTTAACAACATCAAAAAATGAAAAAAAAAACCCAAAAAACAACAAGTTATAACATGGAAGGTAGAGTATGGAGTCAAATCTTTTGCAATTAAACCACATAATTGGTGGATCATAGCCATTAGCACCTCACCATCCAAAGAAAGCAGCATGGTGCTTTAAACAGAACATTCTGCACCACCAAAAAGTTTGAGGGGATCTGGGAAGCCTGGGTCGACTACATAGGAATCTCTTCCATCCCAGGCCCCAGCTCATAACCGGACAGCTCCATTAAAGATTGACTTAAGGTGCTTCTTACACTCTTCCTCCTTCTTCTCTCTCCTTCTCTCTTTCCTCTTATTTCTGTCTCAGTACTTTTGACTTCCTCTAGTTGTTATTCTGTTGGCATCCAAATTATATTGTTACCCGTTTGTGTTTTACACCCCAGACCAGGAGACCCTACTTTCCCCCATTTTCTCGCCAGGGGCTTCCATTGGCTCCAGGAGGCATACTATTAACTCAAAAGTTAACAATTAAGCTACTCCAGGCACAGTGTGTTCCCGGTATGGGGTGCATGGAGATTAGGGGTGAACTAGCATGTTCTCATCGGTTAGTAGGACATATACCGTTGAATTTCCCTGGCCGATAGAAATATGAGACACTATTGGAGTAAGTGTAGGGTTATACAAATATGGTTTCGACAAAGGTATAAGAATCCTCTGATTGTCATCTTAAATACCACACTTTCGTACAGTAACCTACCTATTTTACTCTATTATAAAAAATAAAAAATTTTTTTTGAAAGTAAAATAGGGAAAGTCAAGTTAGGTAACATAAACAGTCGATTATCCTACTTTCTGATTTTCTGAAATTTATGCTCCTGTACTACTATAATTTGTTTGTACTTTTTCAAAATAAAAATCTTTTAAAGTAAAAAAAAAAAATTAAACATGTAATGAAATAGGCAAATACACCACTGACAACCTGAAAATTGTCAAAAGTCGACACAGGTAAATGAACACTAAATATTACTCGCCACCAGGACTAAATGAATTACATTTGATAAGGTCAATTCTTAAGTACAATGCAAAGGTTCAAGTGTTGCTTGTAAAAAAATGTAAGCATCAGGTACTTCTAACAGTGCTTTAGACAGTCAGAAGAGCTCATTATTGCACACACTAATTTCCCAACATTTAAATGTCAATTGCATAAGGGCGAAGAGAGCAAGAAAATGAGCAGATGTCCTCCTACCTGCTGCTTTTTATGAGACATCTGCGCAGTCTATGGTCAACTTCAATAAACACATCTAGTGTCATAAGTCGAACCATTGTTACATTTTGTATGTGTCTTTACAAAAGGGGGATAATGTTAATATTCACAACTGGTATCATATGGTTGAAGATCAAAATGTTGAAGAGCATTCTCTATTTTGCCACCCATGCCACATTGTATTGCCTGCATGGTGATATTTGTTACAGAACAAGGTAAGGAGTATGATAGAAAAGGTTGTGAAATACATTACCCTTCATGACTAAGTTCTACTGTACAGAATCTACAGATCACCAAATTGCAATGCAATTATTTACCAATTAGTGATCTTGTTTATTCTCAAAAAGTAAGTCACATTATAGATCAACAGTCTTTTATCAAACATCAACCAGTTAAGAGAAAGGGATCCTTTTTATGGAGTAAGAGCCCCACAAACAACATATTTTTTCTTATTCAATAGGGCTGTGCAAAGAATAGGGAGGATGGGCAATACACAGTAACCATTATATACAAACCATATTTAAGTTTTCCAAAGTCAAGGCAACAACAGCTGAATTCTGGCTAGTGGTTATGAGTTGCTGCACTTTGGGGTTGATTTACGAAAGACAAATCCACTGTGCATGTTGAAAGTGCAGTTGCATTCATTTTCCCCAAAGCTTAGTTAATGTGGTGAAGCTCTGCTGATTTTCATCATCCAATCATGTGCAAGCAAAAATGCTGCTTTTTTAATTTTACTTGCAACTGATTGGGTATTCTTTACACAGCTTCACCACATTCACTAAGCTCTAGGGAAAATGAGTGCAACTGCACTTGCAAAGTGCACCGTCTATTTGCCTTTAGTAAATCAACCCTGTTTAACTGAAAGTGGTTGTAAAGTCAGAAGGTTTTTTTCTACCTTAATGCATTCTATGAAAAAACCTTCTGTGTACAGCAGCCCCCCTAATACCTACCCAAGTTCCATCTTGTTCCAGCCATGTGCATGGGTACCTCGGCTGTCCTCTCCTGATTGGCTGAGACACAGTAGCAGCGCCATTGGCTCCTGCTGATGTCAATCAAAGTCAGTTAGCCAATGAGGAGAGAGCAGGGTGGGGCCGAACCATGGCTTTGTGTCTGAATGGACATACACAGCTGCAGCTCTGCTCAGGTGCCCCCATAGCAAGCTGTTTGCTGTAGGAGCACTCATCAGGGGGCTGCAGCCCACAGCATTCATCAGAAGGAAGGGACCAGAAACGCCGGTAAGGGACCCAAGAAAAGGAGCATCTGGGCTGCTCTGTGCAAAACCACTGCAACAGAGCAGGTAAGTATGACATGCTTGTTATTTTTAAAGAAAAAAAAGAGACTACAATAACTTGAATAAGTATGACATCTGTACTACCAGTTTTGTGGATATTGTCTATAACGTATCTTTAGCTTTGACATGTGTATTATACATAGTTCCCTTCAGCATCTCCATGGTTGATAAGCTTAGATCTTCCCTTAATTTGTGGATTGTGCATAAGAAATTGTACAGTAGAAAAACCATAAGCTTGTGGATGACAGAAATATGGCACCTACCCTTGTACAGGCGGTCCCCTAGTTAGAAATATCTGACTTACATACGACTCCTACTTACAAATGGAGGGAGACAACAAGAAGTGAGAGGAAATCTACCCATAGGAACGGAAATTCACTCCTGTAAGAGTTATTATGGGAAAAAGGTGTCTCCACTGAAGCTTTATCACCAAGGTTTGTTTCCACAACAACCCAAAATTTTCAAAATCCAATTATCATTGGGACAGGAAGGGAGGTGAAATCTTCTGAACAGAAACATAGACAGTAAAACAAACATTACAGGGGTGTTCCCCCTTCCCTATGCTATCCAAAAAGCTTAAAAAATAGTTTTTCTGGCTGAAGCTACAGTTAAAAAATGTACCTGTTCTGACTTACAAACAAATTCAACTTAAGAACAAACCTACAGACCCTATCTTGTTTGTAACCCTGGGATTGCCTGTACTACAGAATTGTGATCATTGTGTATACTAGATTATACCTTATTAGTGTAATTTTTAAAGGCATCTGCTGCCTCTCCACTATTTCTCGTTCCTGTCAAAAAAAACTAGCATACATTTACTAGTCTATATAAAATCCAGCAAAGGCACTGAAGTGTCAAAGTGGTTGTTTTTATAGATTGGATATTTTCTATTGACCTGGAGAATTATGGTGACTGACTACAATTTGGATAACAAGAGATAACCTTATGTGAACCTCTTTACTTTTTAATGACCAGCTTTTTTCACAGTTCTCATTTAACAATCTTCCAAGAGATCACCGTGTTCCACAAGCAAGAACAGCCCACAACTGATCTATTTTACAATCAATTAAAAAAGCACTAATTAAACATTTCACCCATGTGGACCCCTTGAACATACATGGGCTTAAATCAAAGCTTTATTAGACTAATTACAATAACATTGTTTTTATTTTATTTTTTTTAAGAGTGGCACTTCTACGCAATGCTGTACGTATTTATATGTATGGCTAGATTCACAGCATGGAGGACGCAGCAGCTGAAAGCTATGTTTACACCTGTGATGATTGGAAGCCTGCTCTTGGCTCAGCTCCCAGAATAAATTGGAGCATAATGCCAAGCGAGACCAAGGACCTAAAATAATTACTTGAAAGCACAGCAAGAGAGGCTCAGAGGAGAGTGACAGATAATCTCCCCATGACCTCAAAGTAAAATGCACAGGTTATTGCTTACAAGATAGACACTGTGCTTAAAGAATCAGAAGGGCTTTGTAAAAAAAAAAAAAAAAAGAAAATAGAAAAGACAATACTATTTATATATAATATAGACGGAGCTAAGCTTCACAGCTATTGTAATTACGGATATAGTAAACAGAAATTGATATCAAACAGTTGACACTTCTTACATTGCTTGTAGGGGCGTTGTGCTACCAAGTTTGAGTAATACATTTTATCATTTTGAGGTATATGACATATTTCGTACAAAATTAATTTTTCGAATGCAGTCTGTTGTTTATGCAAGGGAAAAGGAATTCATTTTCCAAATAATGTTCATAATCTTAAGAGAAACTTTTGGCAAGGAGTAAGTGAGCGCAATTTAAAATTACGTTCAGGTCACAGAGCTGGCAAGTATCCAGCCCATCCAACAGGTCAAGCCGTGCATCCACTTCCCTGTAAGAATTGCTAAACCTCTTCGACTATGAACTTTTTATTTACATAGCTATAAAGCTATGATGTCTGCTTGGCTGCATTTTAGTAACATTGTTCCTCTGCAAATATGTAGACTCTAAAGGTGCCCACAGGCACAAGACAGAAGTCAACATTGCATGCACAATCAGGTTTATTTTACAGAGGGGGAAGGGGTAGGGGAAAAGAGTTGCCTATTGCAAAACTTATATTGGAGGGAATGACAGCATCAGTACCTGTTTTCTAACCTGTCCTGTCAACTTTCCCCTTGAGAGCAGCTATCAGTCCCTGCTCACAGTCTTGAGATTGTTGAACTGGTCAGATTGGTCAATTATCTCATGACTGGCAAACAATGATGGATACAGGGATTAGCAATACTGCAAGAGCCAACACCGGTGACATTCCTCTTCAATGGATGCAGAATAAAAAGATCATTCCTTTGTCTAGGGTTAGCAATCCTTTCTCATGCTAACCCCAACTTTCCCGGTTATTCTGAATGATTTTCAAAGAAGTCATATCTTTGGCGACGATCAAGCCATACTTTGCTACATCTACAGTATTTACAGTGTGGACGTAGCTAACTAAAGAGTATGAGTTAGATCAATTTTATTTTATTTAGAATGTTTAAACCGTAGCATTCAGAATGACACAACTGTGCCACAGAGCATTTCTTGAAACTTAATACAGTGAGCGTAATGCAAACTTGACCACTGAAATTAAAATGACCGAGAGCTTGCAAAGATGCATCCTCTGCTCAAAAGACTTCATATATCACCAGAATCTAAAAAAAAAAGTGTCCACTGTACCAAATTAGACTGACCAATCATTTTCCCAGTGTGATGAGGACTAAGCATGCATAATTTATAAACAAAGCCAAGAGCAGGACTAGTAAGGTATGTATGCATCATTCTTAACCACTTCAGCCCCGGAAGGATTTCCCCCTTTGGGACCAGAGCCCTTTTTGCGATTCGGCACTGCGTCGCTTTAACTGGAAAATGCGTGGTCGTGCGGCGTTGTACCCAAACGAAATTTGCGTCCTTTTTTTCCCACAAATAGAGCTTTCTTTTGGTGGTATTTGATCACTGCTGTGTCATTTCTGATCACCGCTATAAACAAAAGAAGAGCGACAATTTTGAAAAAAAAAAAAAAACAAAATTCTTACTTTTTGCTAAAATACAAATCCAAAAAAAAAAAAAAAAATATAAAAAAACTTTTTTTTCATCGGTTTTATATTCTTCCTCATATTTGTGATAAAAAAAATTGCAATCGGCGTTTATTGATTGGTTTGCGCAAAAGTGGTCGCGTTTATGGATGATGAGAATTAATTTCTGGGGTTTTTATTTTTTTTTTATTTTTTACTAGTAATGGCGGCGATCTGCGATTTTTAGCGGTACTGCAATATTTCAGCGGACATGTCGGACCATTTTAACACTTTTTTGGGACCATTGGCATTTATACAGCGATCAGTGCTATAAAAATGCACTGATTACTGTGTAAATGCCATTGGCAGTGAAGGGGTTAACCTGCAGGGGGCGCTCTAAGGGTTAACAGTGTTCCCTGGGCGTGTTCTAACTGTGGGGGGACTGCCCTAGCTGGGGAAGGGAAGCGATCACAGCTTCCATGTAGAGGAAGGCTGTGATCACAGCCCTTTCCCCCTCATAGAACAGAGGTCCGTGTTTACTTACACGGACCTCCGTTCTTTCACTCCGGGGGGGCATCGCAGGTGGCCGGCGGAGATTGAATCCGCCGCACCCGCTCCCTGGCCCTCCCCGGACACAGTGAGCGCGCGGGCGCGCCTCCGGCGGCGCGCGCGCTCACTGGCCGCGATCTCGCAGCCGCCGTCATATGATGGCGATTTGCGCAGGAGCGCCACACTGTCGCCGCCAATTGCCGAACAGCGGTCGGCAAGCGGTTAATTTCATACACACATATTATGTCAAGCGCCAAAACAGGTTGCAGATTTGAAGTGGTTTACCGGGATTATGGCTGAAGAGATGAGCTATAACTCCATACCCTTTTTTACAGCCAGCGGCTTTTTCATGAAAGTGTTTCTGAGTGGCTGAGCCGTTGGAACGCTTTCAGAAGCAGCAGGAGGAGACGTCTCTTCCCCCCTCCTGACACTCATCAGTGTTTCTCTGGCCTATTGTTTCCACTGATTCGCCCGAGAAACAATCCGACAGTGCAGCTAGCTATTACCAGAGGCGATTAAAGAGTAGATCCCCTTTTATCACCTCTATGACTTTGGAGGACTGGAGCGACGTCATGAGGTCACTTCTGGTCTAGGCTGGAAGTAAACAATTTTTTTATCTTTTCTTTTAACCTTTTCACTGCTAGACACTTTTTTGCATTTTTGTACACGTTTAGCACTAAAGATGATGTAAACCCCCAAACATTATATATTTTCTGAAAGCAGACACCCTAGAGCAGGGGTCTCAAACTGCAAGTCCCATCATGCCTCTGCCTGTGGGAGTCATGCTTGTAACTATCAGCCTTGCAATGCCACATGGGAGGGTCGTCCCAACAGCTGGAGGGCCGTCAGTTTGAGACCCCTGCCTTAGAGAATAAAATAGTGGTAGTTCCACACAAAGGTCTAGGAATCGCAAAATTTACTGGCCCATTATGCTTTTACATTGCAGGTTAATAAAGAGGAAGTAAAACCCATCAGGGTTTACTTCCTCTTTAAAGTGACAGTGTAAAAATAAAAAGTAAAAAAAAAATGTAAAGCGTCCCCATCCCTCCATGCTCACGCAGAAGCAAACGCATATGTACGTCTTGCACCTCACATGTGAGGTATTACCGCGAATGTTAGAGAGAGACCAATAATTCTACCACTAGACCTCCTCTGTAACTCTTAACAGGTAACCTGTAAAGGTGTTTAAAGCATCACCTATGGAGATTTTTAAGTACCGTAGTCTGTCACCATTCCACAAGCGTACGCAATTTTAAAGCGTCACATGTGTGACGTTATGCGAGGCGAGGTGATCGATGGACGATATGTGTCACCTCGCATGCGTTTGTTTGGAGTGGACTAAGGTGGAATCCAGTCCAGGTTTTACCAGCCACCTTGGCAGGGTTGGTTCCGGATCAGATATTGTGGTCCACTGGAGTCCACCATCAGGTGGTTTAAATAACCAGGAAGAGAGGAAAGTTTTGCTCTGGCCTGGGACTCAGAAGGCATTGGCCTGACAGAGCTGACATATGGAAGTTTGCTTATGGACTGAGACAAAAAGGTTTGCACGGTCTATGTTTTGTGGGTGTCTAGGAGAAGCCCTACACCGCTCAGTTAGGAAAACTGAATGTTTAGTTAGTGCCTGGTTTGTGGGGATTTATTTTCTGTTTTGTTTATTTTGATTTCTACATGCAACCTTTTAAATAAATCTAACTACAGTCAGATTTTAAGGAAAACCTGCCGTTTGGTCTGCCTTTTTCCAGGAAAGGTGACTCCCATTGAGCTAACCTCCCCACACGTTCAGTATATATTTAGTCAGCGCAACATCATCTTTCACATTTTACAAAAAAATTGGGTTATATATTGTGTTTTTTTTTTTAATTCATTAAAGTGCAATTTTTCTTTTGCAAAATCGCTGTACAAATACCGCATGACAAAAAATTGCAACAATCGCCATTTTATTTCCTAGGGTCTCTACCAAAAAAAAAAAAAAGTATAAGGTTTGGGGGTTATTAGTAATTTTCTAGCAAAAAATACTGATTTAAACCTGTAACCAAAAAGTGCCAGAAGAAGCCTGGTCTTAAAGTGGTTAATACACAGATTAACATTCATCATCCTGTTTTTACTAACAGTGCAGCAAACAGGTACCAGTAACAGGCCACTATCTCACCTGCCAGGTAACCTAGTCCAGTTGTCAATTTCATCTCAGTATACGCAACAAGATATTTTTAAATAGGCTGATGATATGGCACATATTTTTACTCACCAGATTGTATACATTATATGGCCAAAAGTATGTGGACATCCCACCAAAATAATCAGTTTGAGTGCTTTCCATGGAAAGTACTGTTAATACTACAGCATACAAATATTTTACACAATTGAGCACTTCCAACCTTGTGACAAAAGTTGTCTGTTTTAGCATGACTGTGCCCCTGTGCACAAAGTCAGGTCCAAGAAGATTTGATTCCAAAAGCGAGGTGTAGAGGAACATGAGTGGCCTGCATAAAGCCCTAAACTTAGCTATAATGAACAACTTTGGGATGAACTGGATAATTGATTGTAAGCCTGGTCTTCTAGTCCAACAACCTTACCTGACCCCACATATGCTTATTTGGCCTAAGGCTGGGTTCACACTGGTACGACATACGCTCCGACATTGGAAGCACATATCGCATGACGTGTGGAAATCAATGATTCCCTATGAGAGCCGTCTTAACTGGTCCAACACAAGTCGGTCCGACTTTGAAAAAGGTACCTGCACTATGGTCCGACTTTGATCCTACTTCAGCCTATTGAATATCATTGAAGTTGGATCAAAGTCGGATCCTTGTCCTAACCATCCGATTTGGTGATTACAACAGCAGTAAAAGGAATTTATCTCACACTGGGATTGTTTGATTGGTCAAATGAAAAGTCAGACTATCTCAAAGTCGGAGCAAAATCTTATCTTGTTCATTCAAGTCAGATGGAAGTAGGACCGATGTTGTAGGGCAAAGTAGGATGACAGTCGTACAACAGTCGTGTCGTACCAGTGTGGACCCAGCCTAATGTGCACAAATCCCGACATGCAAATGCCAAAATCCCACGGAAAGCCTGTTTTAGTGACAAAGAAGGTTCATATCCGTATTAATGGCCTTTCACTTTGCATTGCATTATATAATAAGCACATTAGTATTTTAGGAAAATAGTCTGCACAGCTGTAAACATAAAACGACTAAAAGTTCTGATCTTTTTTAGAGTGACAAGTATGAAAAAGAGGATACAGTAGAGATTTCCCACCTCAGTACACTGAACACTCTTGCCATTTTCCCAATAGCTCGGATCTTGTTTCTGATTACTTCCTTACGAGCTGCAGCTGTTGCTCCTGTAATTAACACAATTACAACAACCGTCAATCTCACAAGCCAAAGAACATGTGAATGTACACTACGTGCATCATCTTATTAACAAATTCAGCTATGCATACATGCAAAAGAACAAAACGGAGTATAAACAGTATATGTACATACATTACACATATTTTTGTTTAACATTATGGAATACAAATGATAATGACGGATCACTATATACTGGCCAATTAACAAGCTGACAAAAACATTGGGTAAATGTGATATTTTTTGAATATGGATTCTGCATTTGCTTTTCAGCAACATGATCAGACACATACATATACACGCTACACATTCATATCAGATTATGTCAACACCATTATTTTTATGCACACAGTCTGAAAAGCATTTTAAGGGCACTGGAAGAAATAACAGTTTTGAATTTTTTTTTCCAGAACTTTAAGCGCTGTCACTGTTTAAATCCCCATCCTTCTTTTGCTTGAATGTGCAGATCATTGTATATTAAAGGATACTGCAACATTATAACCTTGACACGCCATTAAAAATATTAAGCCCTTCAATAAATAATACTAATTATTATGATTATTAATAATTGAAAAAATTAAAGCATTTGTTACCTCAACACTTCATATTCCTTATATGTGGCTGCTGTACCAAGTACTTATATCAGATGGTATCCTGTTCTCTTTGTATTGCTTCCTGTGTGTGAAATCTCTGGCGTTCCTTACATAGTTACATATAGTTACATAGTTGGTAAGGTTGGAAAAAGACAAGTCCATCCAGTCCAACCTGTGTTTGTGCTTATATGTTAATAGTACATTGTATACCCCTGTATAATGTGGTCGTTAAGGTGCCCATCTAATAATTTTTTTGAATTTATCGATGCTTCCCGCTGAAACCACTGCTTGTGGAAGAGAATTCCACATCCATAACACTCTTAGACCCCTTTCACACCAAGGCGTTTTTCAGGCGTTTTTGCTATAAAATTAGCACGTAAAAAGCGCACCAAAAACGCTCCCCATGCATCTCAATGGATGCTTTCACACCGAGGCTTTGCGCTTGCTAGGCGTTGCTAAAAGTGCTGCAAGCAGCATCTTTTTAGCTTGTTTTGTGCGTTCAAAATAGCTCTTCAAAAACGCCCATGGCCATTGAAAATAATAGGTACAGCCAGAGCCACTGGCGACAGCACAGTGGATGGAGCTTTTTGTTGCTTGCATATTGATTGATGCTGCTGCTTTTGAAAGTCCATGTTCCTGTGTTGCAGTATACCAATAGAAGAGTGTACAGCAGAATCCTTATTTTTATATCATCCATCATCCTTCATGCTCCCTGCCTTATTCAAACTGTTAATGCTGGTGTTAACAGGCAAAAAAAAAAACAATTTTCACAAAAAATGCACCCATTTACAGTGGGTTTACTAGGCATGATGTGTCCCAGTTAAACATAGAGTCACCAATTCTTGTTAAGCTGTGATTACCACCCCCCCTGGAGCCACATAAGGGATCCCTATAGAGTGTGAGAGACTGCTGATGTTCCCCTCTGGTTGGATTGCTCATTCGAGGCTGACACTGACCCTCCGTAATAGGGGGTCGGTGAGTTCTGGTAAGGGGCTTGGTTTGTTGGTGTCACGGGTGATGGTCTGCACGGTGGAAGTTTGGTGACCACTGCCAACGATGAGAGATTTCTTTTGAGGATCCCAACATTTATGCGGACATTGTACTACTGACTTGTGCGCTGCAGTTCTTTCTATGATTTGTTTTGGTTTCACCTTGACCAGTCTGTCAGCTGCACGAATACTCTGAAATTGTGGGTCTAAGGAGTTATCCTATCCCACATTTAGGGATTTATCATCATTATTATTTTTTCTAGCGCAGGATTGATATTTACAAATTGAAAATAATGGTTAAGCGCTTGAAAAACGCTTGAAATGTGTACTGAGGGTGTGGATGGGTCACATGATTGAAACACAAACGCTTGAAAAGCGCTTAAAAAACGCCATTAGAGGGGCGCTATTTATAGCGCTAGCGCTTCAAAAGCGCGGCAAAAACACACACTAAAATCATGGCATTTTACAGGATTTAACAGGCTTTTTCCAACGCCTTGGTGTGAAAGGAGCCTTACAGTAAAGAACCCTCTACGCAGTTTTAGGTTAAACCGATTGTCTTCTAATTTTAGTGGATGGCCAGGTGTCTTTTTAAATTACCTTTCACGGAAAAGCTTTTTCCCTATAGTGGGGTCACCAGTACAGTATTTGTACATTGAAATCATATCCCCTCTCAAGCGTCTTTTCTCCAGAGAGAACAATTTCAATGCTTGGAGTCTTTCCCCATAGCTGAGATCCTCCAGTCCCTTTATTAATTTTGTTGCCCTTCTCTGGACCCTAACAACTTCCAGCCCATCCCTCCTGAAGACTGGTGCCCAGAATTGGACGGCATACTCAAGATGCGGCCGGACCAGAGTCTTGTAGAGTGGGAAAATTACCATTTTATCTCTGAAGTTAATCCCCTTTCTAATGTATGTCAATATTCTGTTGGCTTTGCATGCAGCAGCTTGGCATGGCATGCCATTGCTGAGTCTGTCATCTACTGCATTCATATTTTTGGCACCCAAATGCATTATTTTACATTTTCCAACATTAAACCTCATTTGCCATGTAGTTGCCCAACCCATTCATTTGTTTAGATCTTCTTGCAATGTTTCCACATCTTGCATGAAAGTTATTGCCCTGCTTAGCTTTGTATTGTCCACAAAAACAATATATATATATATAAATATAAATAGGATTGGTCCCAGGACAGAACCCTGGGGGACCCCACATTCCACACCAGACTATTCCGAGCACTCCCTATTGATCACCACCCTCTGGACTCGCCCCTGTAACCAGTTTTCAATCCATGTACTGCCCCTTTGATCCATGCCGACATACCTTAATTTGTACAGTAAACGTTTATGGAGAACTATATCAATTACCTTTACAAAATACAGATGCACCACATCTACAGACCTTCCTTTATCTAGATGGCAGCTCACCTTCTCATAGAAGGTTAACAGATTGGTCTGGCAAGAGCGATTCTTCATGAATCCATGCTGATTACTGCTTGTCCCCTTTCTTTCATATTACAAACTGACTGCACTAAGCAGGACAGCACACCGTGGTCAGCTCTCTAGCTATGCTGAGAACTCAGTGTATGCTCCTCCAATGATCAGACACCACCGCTGCACAGCCATTCACTGGGAAGCTCAGTGTGCTGCTTCTTCTCCTCCCCCAGCTCTTATGCAGCCGAGAGCAGAAGGAATGTGATCATTTATACAAAAATGTTTTGCCTTGTATTTCTATTTTAAACGGAATGGGTTGCTTTTCAAGGTGAGCGTTTACAAATCACTTTAAATGAACAATACGTACCACAAATTCTCTTGATTCCTTTCTCTGTATTGTTAGACTAATTTACAGCCATTGTCCTCAGTGGTTTTAACTATTACTTTTTAATAGGTTAAAGTATATGATACTGTACTAACATTTGTATACATTTTACTTGCGTGCTGTGAGCTGAAATCTGAAGGAGCAGATGAATGGTTTAATTACAATGTTATGCCTGGTACACACTATGAGATTATCGGATGAATGATTGTTCGTTTTGTTTTGCATGGTAATCTCAGATCGAACCTGAAGCGTTTACTACAGTCATGAAAATTCTCGTACGACAGAATAAAAAATTGGAAGTGATGTAGTTTATTTGTATTGCATTTTCGAACGACAACTGTATTGATTAAAGGAAAATCTTACAATCTGGCATAGTATGAAATTTTTTTTCGTGCGTGTCCGATCGGATTATATCAGATGAACTGTCATGATCAGCTCTCGAAGGCTCTGTGCGAACGATCCCATTATCATACAATCGCTTTGAAAGCGGAATTTTTTGTACAATTTTCTGATTGTGTGTACGGGGCTTAAGTTGGATAACTTTCTCACTCAGGTGAATCTTTGGTGTAGCTTGTGCTTTTACAGAATCTGATTGCATGGTCTGCATGTTTGCTTTAGAATGCAGCACTATTATGTATTATGCTGTTCTATGTGCTTGCGGTCATTATGTGTTATCTCGCAATGACAGGTGCTCATTGGTCAGCACAGCCACGTGATCATCCTGGGCAATGAGGGTGCTTTTACCAGTAAGGTGTCCCAGAAGGAAGTATGGTCATGCTGAACAATAAACGCTTGTCATTGCGAGCCTTATGACAGATACTCCAGAGCTGTGTATTGTCATGTACAGTGTACAGATCAATACACCGGCAACATGGGGCACCACAGTGCCTATGTGCAGTGGGGTCCAGAGGGGTGGCCAAGATATATATATTTTTCATGAAAAGATGAACTTACCTTTTAAAGTGGATGTAAACCCGATTCATGGAATTTGAGCTGGGCACATGTATCTGCAGTGTTTTCTTATCTCTTCAAAGCACAGAGTCCTTTGGCTTTCTCCTGCTTTGTTCTTCTATCAGAATGATAACTTCTGACAAGCTTTCCAACACAGGAGATAAAACCTGGTTGAATTTTGTGTCAGGGTAGGTGCTATAAAGATTAGCAGAGAGCTTGTCTATTCACAGCACAGCTCTGCAAGTCTCTGCTAATTTGGAGGGAGGGGGGTGTGCCTTTCCTCCAATCAGCTGTCTCCCAGTGTAAGCCAAGACTACATGGCTACTCCTGAATGAGGAAGTGAAATATCAAACACAATGAGCACTTTCTAAACAGTATATAAAGCTGAAGACAGCAGATATAAATATAAAACTTATGTAGGGAGATTTGTTTCATTCCTGTGTATCATCTGAGGCTGTTCACTTCACTGGGTATATGTGAGGGTTTACATCCACTTAAAGGTATAGTGATGCTTGACAAAACAGTTCCCACACATCTTGTACAATTGTTATAGGGAGATTTCATCCTGTGCTCTCACTACATCAGATAAAAGGCATCTCTGCATATTTACAAAATCAGCATTTGATTCAAGTGACATGAATGAATTCAGTGTCGTATGGCAGCCAATTCAGACTCGGGTGTTGGAGATCAGTGACGTTAAATGGTTGTAGCCACATTTAAACTTTTTTTTTTTTTAATTCATTTGCGTATAAAGAAAAAAAAAAGAAACAAAAAATATTTTGTCCCTAGACCCCCTCAAAGCCAAGCTCGTACCAAACGCTATATGCATCTCATTAAATGGTAAAATGCACCTTTACAGGAAAATCTGTAAGGTGAACTTACACAGGACCCCCTCCTCATCCCCCCCAGTCCTGCTGACCTGGAGCGTGGCGATCACCCACTAAGAGACATCGGGTCGCCGCCTCATGGTCCGAGGGTATGTTTAGGAGCATTCTAATTGGTCAGCCCCATCGCATGGGCCAATTAGAACTCACATAGCCCGTCCTGTCACCACGGGCAAAGAGGAGCGAAAGCCATGGGGGATTTCAAATCCCCGGATCGGTACAGCGACGATACGATCCGTCAGTGCGGGCGATCGCCGGCTTCAGGTACAGTGAGCGAGACCCGGTGCAATGGGAAGGGGGTCCAGTGTAAGTTCACCTTACAGATTTTCTGTAAAGGTGAACTTACACTTTAAATGGTGTGCGGGTTTAGCATATCTGCATAACTTTAAGGGGGGGGGACTGCTACTAGGTCAATGACCCTAGGGAGCCCATGGATCTGACTATATGAAGAACACTTGTCTCTTATATACTACCCACACCAATTAACACATCATTATAATATCTTAGAAACGCCTGTAAATGAAATGGTCCTAGATGGCAGTTACCGCGTTTAGGCGCACTTACAAGCTGTCTGGCGTTTCAAATGACTCTGAACTGGCGTCTGAACCCATTTTTTTGCTTTCCAAAAAAAGCCTTTAAACTCAACTGCCTGGAAACGACCTTAAAGCGGTAGTAACCCCATGCATTTAACAGGTTAAAAACAAGTCACATTTCCGGCATGTGCCGGAAATGTAACACTCCCATTGGTTGTGCTCTAAACCAAGCTGTCAAACCATCCAATGGCTGGTGTCATAGCTGATCACATGTGCAGCATTATAGCAGTTGTAGATTAAACAGAGGCTAAGATGGCAGCTTCCTTGGCTGAAAATGGTAGGAGGGTTTACTACCACTTTAAATGACCCTGTGTAAATATACTGATAAGATAACAGAGGAAAGTTCAGGGACAGCTGAAAAAAAGGCCCAAATGCCTCAAAACGTCCGTTTACCAGCAGCAGTGTAAATGAGGCCTTAATCCTCCTGTATTAAATTGTATTGTAACTGTACTGTCTGCCCTTATGTTTTGAAGTGCTGTGTAAACTGTTGGGCTATATAAATCCTGTGTAACAATAATAAAGAATAATAATGTATTTTTTAAGTAGGAGAGATGTTTGTGCCCACAATTTTAGGCATTCCCGAGCATAAATCAAGTTATAAAAAATAAAATGCATTCAGTCAAGCTTTTCCAACCTTTTAGTCTCTTTCAATCGTTTTAACTTATGTGATAGATTTCACAAATTTGATGTGTAAAAGGATACCATTCTGATGACAATGTTCAGTCTAATTTGGACCTGTCGCGTGTAAACATGGACAGGCAATACTTCTGAAGATCAATTCACACGTTGGATTTGCTAGGCGGGCCTTTTTCTTTCCCCACAGGAAATTATGCCATGCATTTTAGCATTCTATCAGAAACTGTACTGTTTGTTAAAAAAAAGTGCATCAAACATAGCTTTAAAAATGTGTCACTACCTCAAAATAAAGTAAAGCACTAAAAGTGCAAAGAACATATAACCCTTTAACCACTTCAGCCCCGGAAGGATTTAACCCCTTCTTGGCCAGAGCATTTTTTGTGATACAGCTTTGCGTCGCTTTAACTAATTGCGCAGTCGTGCGACGTTGTATCCAAGCAAAATTGACCTCCTTTTTTCCCCACAAATAGAGCTTTATTTTGGTGGTATTTGATCATCTCTGCAGTTTTTATTTTTTGCGCTATAAATAAAAAAAAAAAGACAATTTTGAAAGAAATATAATTTTTTTTACTTTCTGCTACAATATATATCCAATAAAACATATAAAAAAACTAGATTGTTCCTCAGTTTAGGCAGATATATATTCTTCTACATATTTCTGGTAAAAAAAAAAAAAAAAAAAAAAAAAAAAAAAAATCGCAGTAGGCGGACCCGCGGGCACACTATTTGCACTGGCACCAGCTATTTCCCATACACGGATGTACACCTACAGCAGTTCACGCAGGAGAGCCGACCTGTCACCATATAACGACGGTGGCTGGTCGGCAAGTGGTTAAAAGAAAACCAAACAAAATTAGTGAAACAATGGGGGGGATTTATTAAAACCGGAGTACATAGAATCTGGTGCAGCTGTGCATAGTAACCAATCAGCTCCTAGGTTTTATTGTCAAAGTTTAATTGAACAAACTGATGTTAGAAGTTGAGCGGTGGGGACAAGCAAGCATGCATAGGCTTCTCCCTTTTTAGGAGAAGCCCATGCATGATTCCTCATCACCCACCAACACTATGGAGTGATATGGACCTACAGTGAGCGGGAGAGAAAAACTGCAGTTCCAGATCAGTGAGTGGGTGCGAGATGTCAATGTTTAACTCTATGTGCTTTGTATCCACCTGTTGGCAGTTATTACCACTGTGTAGATCTGTCAAATGTGAGATGGAAAGCTGCAAATTCCCAGTGATTTTAAATGCGGTCTTGTCACTATGTGAGTATTTTATATCATTTTAAATCAAAGTGTTTTCGTTGCGGTATTACACTATCGTGGGCATTTTCTCTATGTCGGCAACACTGAAAGGATGATGAAGATGAAGGCAGCTCTCTGACAGTATAATAACTGCATTTAAAGCATTTAAGACCTTACAGACTGAAGGTCAAATACTTCCGGTGAGTATTTTGTACAGACATTGATGCAGGGTCACCGAGTGTTGAGTTTGTGGTTCATTGCACAGCGGTATGTGCATCACATTGTGGAGGAGAAGAATTCAACAATGATGGACGTCTTGTTTTACTACGTTTCATTATGTTTGAGCCTTTTACAAGACTTCACTTAGATACTATTTTTTTCAATCTTTGTTTGCGCTTTTAATTATTTTAACATTTTGAAACATTTTGTTTTGAAACATATTTCATAAAATTTGAAAATGACCCAGCAACATTTATTGTGAAGATCCCACAAAAGCAGTGGTTCTCAACACCTGTGCTCAGGACCTACCAACAGGACAGATTTTAAATATTACCTTGGGGAGATGTAGACTAGAATACTACAATCACTGAGCAGCAAATGATATCACCTGTGATTGTATTTCAGTTATCCTGCAAACCTGAGCTGTTAGTGGGTCCCGAGGACAGGAGTTGAGAACCACTGCACTAAGGGCTCTTTCACACACGCGGACGGTTCAGGTCCACCTGTCAGTTTTTCAGGCGGACCTGAACGGACGCTCCATGCACCTCTATAGAGCGACGAATGTCAGCAGCGACATGTCCACTGACATTCGCCGCTATCCGATCCGCTAAATCCAGACGGATGGAAACCCTATTTTTGCATCCGTCTGGTAGATCGGAAGAAAACAGACAGGCGGTCCATTTTCATCTGCTCTCCCATACATCAGCGAATTGATCCCTGCTGAGCAAGCGGAGTCTGTCAAAACAGGCAGCCCCGTGTGAAAGGTGCCTAATTTGCAAAGGGTCTCTGCTGGGTTAGTTACTGAAGATCTATCCTTAAAAGGCTGCCATTACTGAACACTGCTTTTGAAATGCTATATCCTTGGCTGTCATGCGGACCTTTTAACTTCAATGCTGAGTGAGTAACTGACACCTGGAACAAGCATAGATATAAGGAATTCTAACACTCATCTTTGGTCAGTAACTTGCCGGCCACCTAAGGTACGTGTACAGCAGCAGGTCGGCTCTATTACGTGAAATGACGTACCTGTATGTCATTTAGTGCAATAGACACTGAAGGGCGCGCACACGCTGCCGGAGGTGTGATCGTGTGCTGATTGGACAGAAGGAGAGCCAAACAGCGGGTCCGTCAAGACCCGATGTCCGCCGGCCACCCGCAATCGTTCCCGAGAGAGGCAGAATGTCGGTCTGCCTATGTAAACCACGCAGATCGCCATTCTGACAGGGGAGAAGATGGAGATCTTGTGTTCCTGCTAAGCAGGAACACCGATCTCTGTCTTCACATAGTCAGAGCAACCCCCACACAGTTAGCAAGCACCAACCACACAGTTAACCCTTTGATCGCCCCTGGTGTTAACCCCTTCCCTGCCAGTGTCATTAGTACAGTCACAGTGCAGATTTTAAGCACTGATCACTGTAACAATGTCACCGGTTCTCAAAAAGTGTCCGCTAGGTGTCCGCCGCAATATCGCAGTCCCACTAAAAATCACTGATCACTAGTAAAAAAAAAAAATGAATAAAATTGCCATAAAAATATCCAATAGTTTGTAGACGCTATAACTTTTGCGCAAACCAATCAATATACGCTTATTGGGATTTTTTTAACCAAAAATATGTAGCAGAATACATATTGGCCTAAATTGATGAAGAAATTAGATTTTTTACATTTTTTCTATTGGATGTGTTTTATAGCAGAAAGTAGAAAAAATATATATTTTTTTCAAAATTGTTGCTATTTTTTTTGTTCATAGCGCAAAAAATAAAAACCGCAGAGGTGATCAAATACCACCAAAAGAAAGATCTATTTGTGGGGAAAAAGGGACATCGATTTTGTTTGGGTACAGTGTCGCACGACTGCACAATTGTCAGTTAAAGAAACGCAATGTCGTGTTGCAAAAAATGGCCTGCTCATTAACCACTTAAGGACCGGAAGGATTTCCAGCTTTAGGACCGGAGCCCTTTTTGCGATTTGGCGCTGCGTCGCTTTAACTGACAATTGCGCGGTCGTGCGACGTTGCTGGCGCGTTAACAGTCAATTTCGCTGCGTCGCGGTTTAGCGTTTTTCCCGAGGCCAGGATTTCGACCTTTAGGAAGGCCAGGAATTCACCAATTACTCGTCCGGTAAAAAACGTTGTGCTGTAACGCAAAGAAATTGACTGTTAACACGTCAGCACGCTGTGACATGGGTTTGTTTTAGCTACAGGGAAAAAGGGGTGTTTATCTAGAAAGAAAACCACCATAAACTAGTGGAGACGCCAAAAATAAAAAACGCGATACTTGTTTTTTTTATCGTTGTTAAAACTTTTTTTATATATAAAAAAGATGAAAGACGA
>BLSH010429416.1:428447-450337 GCA_018402905.1 Glandirana rugosa | reverse complement strand
TTTTTTTATTTTTTACTAGTAATGGCGGCGATCTGCGATTTTTTGCGGTACTGCGATATTGGGGCGGACATGTCGGAACGTTTTGACACTTTTTTGGGACCATTGGCATTTATACAGCGATCAGTGCTATAAAAATGCACTGATTACTGTGTAAATGCCATTGGCAGTGAAGGGGTTAACCTGCAGGGGGCGCGCTAAGGGTTAACTATGTTCCCTGGGCGTGTTCTAACTGTAGGGGGGGCTTGCCTAGCTGGGGAAGGGAAGTGGTCACAGCCTTCATGTACGGGAAGGCTGTGATCACAGCCCTTCCCCCTCACACAGAGCGGAGGTCCGTGTTTACTTACACGGACCTCCGCTCATTCGCTCCGGGGGGGGGGCCATCGCGGGTGGCCGGCGGCAATCGAAGCCGCCGCACCCGCTCCCTGGCCCCCCCCGTACACAGTGAGCGCGCGCGTGCGCGCTCACAGTGGCTCTGTATCGCGCCCGCCGTCGTATGACGGCGATTTGCGTTACAGAGCCATTCTGTCGCCGTCAATTGCCGACCAGCGGTCGGCAAGCGGTTAAGGGGGTAAAACCTTCTGGGGCTGAAGTGGCTAAAGTACAACACAACCAGGCAGCGTGCATTTTCAAAAATTAGTTGGCAATGGTGGCCCCCATACTTTTTTCTTGACATAGTGACTTTAAGTGGTAAGCATACCTGATGTGGGAAAGTATAGACATTGGCAGTCAGAAGATGACTGCCAATGTAAGAGTTATTGTTATTCATTGCTAAGCTACAAACATTGGTAGTTAAAAAGTTCTGAAAACTTTCCTTTGCCAGTCATACCAAACAACATGATCTACCCCTAGATACTAACCTCACATTCCTGATTTTTTATGGTCTAAAAGAGTATTTACATTTTTTAGGCCTCATACACATGGACGTTTCTACAAAAATAAACAAAACGTCGGCCCGACGTCAAGGAAAAAAAAGTCGTCATTTTTCGGTGTTATGCATCGGCGTTTTTGAGCGTTAGTGAGCGTCGGCGTCAATAGGCGTTTTTTAAAAAAAATCATCCCTCTGCTATTTTTCAACCTAAAAACGTCAGCGTCAAAAAACGCCGGAAAACGCTGGTATAGTATTAGGTGGCGTTTGTTGGCATATTGTGGCGTCGGCGTCAAAAAATGCCAAAACGTTACAGCCTCAGAACGCGATGGCTGTGGGTTCTAGTTTCAGCTCACTAATGCCGACGTCATCTACAGCTCAAAAACGCCGACGTTTTTATGGGGCCATTGACTAACATGGAGAGCTGCAAAAAACGCCAGAGTCAAAATACGTCCGTGTGTATGAGGCCTTAAAGATAGAATAAATAACATCTTCAAAAGAAATGTTTTGGTTTAACAAGAATTCTTATGCCAGTGTGCAGGTCAGTTTGCTTGTATTATATACTGTACACGAGTAGAAGATCAATTGAAGTAATCTTTTCTTATCTGAAATAACCAGCATTTTGTAAATGTCAAAATACCTTGTTAATATTGTATATAGATAAATAAACAGAAACAGTTGCAGCCTTGAACATAATTGAGCCTAATGTATACTACCATACACAAATACAAAAAAAAGCATTAACCACTTGCCAACCGCCCCATAGCAGATTTACTGGCACAGGGAGGCCGCTGCACAGGATCTCGTATATACAGGTGCATCTCATGAAATTAGATCATCAAAAAGTTAATTTATTTCAGTAATTCAATTCAAAAAGTGAAACTCATATATTTTATATAGATGCGTTACACACAGAGAGCCAAAGAGGTCCACTGAGTTTTATCAAGTCCAAAGTCAGCGCAGTCCTCTACCAGGAAATTCTAGAGCACTTCATGCTTCCCTCTGCTGACCAGCTTTATGGAGATGCTGATCTCATTTTCCAGCAGGACTTGGCACCTGTCCACACTACCAAAAAGTACCAATACCTGGTTTAATGATCATGGTATCACTGTGCTTAATTGGCCAGCAAACTCGGCTGACCTAAACCCCATAGAGAATGTGTGGGATATTGTCAAAAGGAAGATCAGAGACACCACACCCAACAATGCAGATGAGCTGAAGGCCATTATCAAAGCAACCTGGGCTTCCATAACACCTCAGCAGCGCCACAGGCTAATCATTTCCATGCTACGCCGCATTGATGCAGTAATTCATGCGAAAGGAGCCCGACCAGCGGATTCCATACTGTACATGGACACACTTTTCAGTAAGCTAACATTTCTGTATTAAAAATCCTTTTATTTTTTTTATTGATCTTATGTAATATCCTAATTTTTGGAGATACTGAATTTTGGGTTTTCACTAGCTGTAAGTCATAATCGTCAAAATTAAAGAAGTGCTTGAAATATATCACTGTGTGTAAACCATCTATATAAAATAGGAGTTTCAATTTTTGAATTGAATTACTGAAATTAATTAACTTTTTGATGATATTCTAATTTTATGAGATGCACCTGTATAGGTGATCCTGCACTTCCAGGTATCGTCCGCTGGCACCCACTGATCGTTAAGTACACTGACAGAATGGCAGTCTGCCTATATAAACAAGGCAGATTTCCTTTCTGTCAGTACAGAAGGCATGGATCCTGTGTTTCTGTAAAGCAGAAACACTGATCCATGTCTTCCTCTAGCAAAAGCACCTCCCCCACTAAACTGAAACATTAGCTAGGCACACAGTTAACCTTTTGATCACTCCTGATGTTAACCCCTTCCCAGCCAGTGGCATTAGTACAGCGACGGTGCATATTTTTAGTACATATCACTGTAATAATGTCACCAGTCCCCAAAAAAGTGTCAAAGGTGTCAGGTGTCTGATTTGCCCGTCGCAATATCACAGTCCCGCCATAAGTTGCTGATCGTCGCCATTACTAGTAATAAAAAAATAAATAAAAAAATATATATCCCATAGTTTGTAGATGCTATAACTTTTATGCAAACCACTCAATGTATGCTTATTGGGTTTATTTTTTACCAAGCAGAATACATATTGGCCAAAATTGATGAGGAAATTAAATTTTTTACAATTTGTGTTTTAGAGCAAAACATATATATATTTTTTTCAAAATTGTTGGTAGTTCTTTGTTTATAGCACAAAAAATAAAAAACACAGCGGTGATCAAATACCACCAAAAGTAAACTCTATTTGTGAAATAAATTTTACTTGTGTACTGTGTTGCCCGACCACGCAATTTTCTGTTAAAGTAACGCAGTGCCGTAACCCAAAAAATGGCCTGGCCAGAAGGAGGCGAATCTCCCGGAGGTCAAGTGCTTAAGGCTATATACTGCAGTGGACTATGAAGTGAGGCCAGCGCAGGAAAAACAACTGAGCCCCTTCCTTTACTTTTTCTTACTTCAAGCTGGTACATTGAAATCTTGGATCAAATCTAGGCACTACCTGGATTATAAAGAGTTCTGACACTGGTTAAAAAAAATAATGAGAAGAATTTATTAGGACAAGTTCAACCAGAATGTGAAGCAGATGTGCATGACAACCAATCAGCTTCTATCTTTAATTTTCAAAGCTTAACCGAACAAGCTGAATATTGAATTTGATTGGTCAGTACGCCCAGCTGCTCCAACATCTGTCGCTCTAGATTTAGTAAATCCCCTTCCCTCCCATTATGTTGAGCTTGGAAGCCAAAGTAAAATCATGGGATGAAACTAATTTTTGAACATGCAAGTGGTGCTGCTGTGCAGTAGAGTTGATACTAGATACTGTTTACTAAGCAAATTCTTACTTTTGTTAGCGAATAAGGCGAAGACATGCTCATTTCAATCATCCAATCATGTTTAAAAAAAATCTAATTTTAAAATCCAAAATTAATTTCCCTTGCTCATGATCAGGTATTAAAAATAAACCACACAGCTTCACGTGATTTGCTAAGCTAAGTGATCATGCACTGTACAAAGTGAACATTTACTTTGCCAAGTGAATAGCCTCTGCTCTAAAGTAAATATATTAGTTCAGGGTTTCTCAACCCTTTTAAGTCAAGGCACCCTTTAAAATTATGGACAATCTCAAGGCACCCTTCAAAATTATTAACAGTCTTGAGGCACCCCATTCTAAAATGTAAAACTATTCTAATAATTTTACATAATGCAGCAACATCAATACATGTAGGACACCCAAGGTTGAAGGTGATTTATTCTTCCAAAGCAAATACACTTTTTCAAACTGGTACTGACCAGTATTCCAATGTTTCTCTTCTATCTCAGTTTTTCACCATCACTTAAATAATGAGACCACAAAGTTGATGGAGAGGAGGGTCAAACAAGGATGATATGCAGGAAACTGACATCCTCATTAACTGATGATGTATTTGTTAGGCGGTTGGCAGCTAGAAGGTTGTAATGGTGTACAATAAAAACCTGTTGCTTTGTGTAACTAAAAGGCAGGTTTCATTCACCCACCGGCTGGTATTCAATTTTGGGGCAATTTTTAGGCATTTTGCCAAGGCACCCATGAAGAAACCTCAAGGCACCCGGGTTGAAAAACCCTGTACAAGTTAATCAACCTAATGTTTAAGATGACTACTTGCTATCTAGTCTTTATACTTTATTCAAAGTTACACATTACGGTAAAAGTGGATGCTTAAAGAAGTTTAGATCGCTCTGTAGCATCCCACTTATTTTGCAAGCTTTTCCACAGGTTTGAGTGGGCCACAAAACAGATTCATAAAGACTACCATATTAGATTTTAATTGGCAGGCCTGTGAAGTGGGTCTTGCCGTTTATCAATGGGGTTGCTCTCCTTTCAGATATTCTGCACATCTACAGGGCAACCTAGGATTTCAGCTGTCAGTGCATGCATGTTAGGTACAGGGCAGAATTACAGCAATGTGAAGAGCAGTGTTTAGGTCAGTGGCTTTCAAATGTAAGAGGATTCATACCCTACTCTTTAAGTGTCCTGCTTTGACTTCATATCAGGCGTATGTATAAGATTCTTTTCAAAACCCATTAGGAGTATTATGACTAAATGCACAGAATAAGTCATCTAAGGCAATGCTGCTCTGGAGCTTACAAGGGACACATGAGGGTGCATCCTCTCTGTGCTGATAGCTATTAGAATCAGAGGCTTTAAATGGGTAAATTATTACTAAGGAAACAGGTTACAGCCCATTCATACCAGATGTGCTGGGTAGCTGTGCCCAATGCATGGAAAAGGCAATTTGCCTTATGACCTAATTGTTCAGTCTACACCATTGCACCGAAAAAAGTAAGACATGCATGCGCTACACTTTTTTTTTAACCTCAGTAAGTTACTGCATTGCAACGAGATGCAGTTCATAAAGATAAATAAAATGCCATTTTGACTTTATAATACAGTTGAAACAAAAAAAATAGGTAAACAGTGTGAAGTGCTGAACACAGCACATCACATCGTCCTGCTACACGTTGTAGTGTGCCGCTGGTGTGAACCAGTCCCTTATGCAACAACAATGGCCAAACTTATAGGAAAAAAAAAAAGAGATGAAAAGCACAACAGATTGATAGTGCTGTTGAATGAAACCTTACAGTATTGCCTATGTATAGTACATGTATATGTATAGTGTATGTAAGCTTTTGTATTAATCTTATGAGGGTGCTCTGGTGTGGCCTCCACAATTTAAATCATGTTCAAAGAAAGTGCACCTGTATCCAGACAATGGGGATTATCTTAATAAGTAGCAGAAGAGCTTTAAAAAAGATATTACTAACCTACTACTATCTAGTTTTTAAATCGGAGTTCGTCGTTTTTTGTGTTTATTAAAAGTCAGCAGCTACAAAACTGTAGCTGCTGACTTTTAATAAACACACATTCACCTGTGCCACGGTCCAGCAATGTGGCCACCGGAACCCTTGATTCTTTCCCTCTCGCTGGCATTACAAATGTGGGCACCTGGCTGTGGCAGCTTGCGGCTTCACAGCTAGGTGCGCACTGCACATGCGCGAGTCGCACTGCGCCTCCCGAATGGTTAAGCAATTATCTGGGACGTGTGATGTGTCCCAGAAAATTGCAGGGAGGGAGGGGCGTTTTGAGCGGAAGTGGGAGAGGGTACCTGTCAAAACGACCTGCTCCCTCCCCAAAAAAATGACATGACAAATGTGGCATAGACGGGGGAAGGAGTTTTTAAAAGTGGAATGTCCCCTTTTGGGTGGAGCTCCGCTTTAATGTGAAGTTAATAATTCTCAAATATCCTCATATTACAACAATAGAGATTTCAGCTGGTTTCTTAGGGCTCGTGCGCACTGCAGCCCAAAAAAAAGCTGCTTTTACTGGAATTTGATTTTTATTTCAGCTCGAAGAAGCTTGTGGTTTTTTGCACATTTATATTAAGCATCTTTGAGCACAAGTGTTTTTTTTTTCCACAAACCCTCCCCTCAGCTCATCTTTCCTATTTTTTTGTGTGCTTCCAAGCTTCTTTGATCTTTTTACCCGTTTTTGGGCACTTAGGCGTCCTTTCTGTGCAAAAGCTCTTCTCAAAAACATGAGTTTGGTGGAGTATTTTTTCTGCCTGTAAGAGCATATGCCTGGAAACTCCTGAAAAAGCCATAGTGTGGACACATTGGGTAACATGGAGGGGAGTTTCCAGGCAGAAAAAATACGAGCTCAAAAAAGTTCAAAAGCCTGTAGGAGCAGCTTCTTTGAGATGCAGGGAGCATAAGCCTGAACAGTTTATAAACAGCTGCTTTGTATTTACAGTAGAATGCTGGCGGTCTGCCAATATTTGGTCTCCATAGAAAAAAAAACAAAAAACAAAGTTTTAGGTACCTGCATTGTAATAATCTAAAATGATTTTCTCCACAATGATAATGGATACAGAGATGAATGGGGAATAAGTGTATTTACTGCTTGCTCAGTTTGTATATACTTAAAGTGGATGTAAACCCGATGCATGAAATTTCAGCTGGGCACATCTATCTGCAGAGTTTTCTTATCACTTTCCAAAGCATTGTGCCTCGTAGCTCTGTCCTGCACCGTTCCTCTGTTATCAGCCTGATAACTTTGACAAGCTCTCCAAGGCCCGGAGATAGAAGTGTGTGTTGGAGGAAGTTGCTATAAACAGATTAGCGACTTCTTCATGATTCACAGGCAACCTCTGCATGTGTGGGGAGGGGGTGTGTGCTTTTCCTCCAATCAGCTGTCTCATAGTGCCCAACAATAACCCCTCCAAGAGAGGAATGAAGAAGTGAAAATTCTAACAGAATGTGCACTTTCTAAACAGTATATAGATGTGAGTACAGCAGATATAGAAAAAACGTATGTAGGGAGCTTTGTTTCATCTATGTGTATCATCTGAGGTTGTTCACTTCACTTGGTATATGTGAGGGTTTAAATCCACTTTAAGTGTGCAAGAACTGGGCACAGGTTCACCAGAAAGAACTAGCTAATATTGGCCACTGTAGGTATTCTGACTTAACTAGGGACATTTTTCTAACGCTCTAATGAACGGAGACTATTTAGAATAATTAATACCAAATTAACACCCAAAGTGACACCAAATTAACATGGGTAAAAAGTATACCAGCTACACAACACTGGGCTATCAGGCTCTAAACTGAGCTAGACTAAGTTACACAGCTCAAAGTACTTAACACCTCCTTGCATGCCTTAGGTACAATGAAAAGCATCAGCTGGAAGCGTAAATCCACACAGTTTTTATCTCTGCAAGTCCAAACCATGTAATACCTTTTTTCTGTGCATAAATAAGGTGATCTTCTTATGAAAATCCAGTGGCACACACAAATGAGAAATGAAATTGGAAGGATGAGAAAGAAAATGGAAAATGTGAAACATCTACTAAAGAAAAAAAAAAGACTAAAAAGTGTCTGTAAAATAAAACAAAGTATTAGGAAAACAAAAAAAAAAAAGTACAGAACACACAAAAGGAAAGTGGGTTAGGTGATGTAAAGTGTTTTAATTTCCATTATTTAGATCTTCTGAATACGTGAAAAGGTGCAAATATCACCGTATAAATAGGTGTCTTCAGTCTCAATGAGTGCCATTCCATATCAAATGCATGCCATTAAGTGACCCACAGCAAAATTGTGTGTATTACTACAGGCAGTCCCCGGGTTACAAATATCCAACTTACAAACGACTCATACTTACAAACGGAGGGAGACAACAGGAAGTGAGAGGAAATCTACCCCTAGGAAGGGAAATTCACTCCTGTAAGAGTCATCATTGGAAAAAAGTGTCTCCACTGAAGTTTTATCGCCAATCCTTGTTTCCAAGATAACCCAACATTTTCAAAATCCAATTGTCAAAAGGGAAGAAAGGGAGGTGAAATCTTCTGAACAGCGGCACAGACAGCAAAACAAATGTTACAGGGGTGTTAACCCTTCCCTATGCTATCCAAAAAAATGTAAAATTACTTTTTTGGGCTGGAGTTGCACTTAAAACGTATATACAAATTCAACTTAAGAACAAACCTACAGAGCCTATCTTGTTTGTAACCCAGGGAACTGCCTGTACTGCAATATCCACTCAAAACAAGCAATCATTATGCAGAAACTCTTCAAACTAAGTTACATTTTTTCCAAAAAAACTGGAGTATAAACTCAAATGCAAATGTTTACAAAAGCACAATAAAGAAGCCAGGGTATGGCATAAAAGAGACATTAAATAACATGAAGCTTATTCAGCTTGGTGGGCTTGATTAGACCCTAGCTTTTGAGGTCTTCCTGCCACCTAGAATTTTTGGGTGCTCCCATCCATCTTTATGTGTTTCAACCTCTCCAGTTGTATTTGGCATGATAGGTTATAAATAAATAATCCAAAAATAAAAATGGGAACTCTAAGCAAGTGTGCTGACCCAAGAACTTTAAGAGAGCAGATAACTCAACAGATTCCCCATGAAGTATAATAATATTCAAGAGACCCCATTATCCAGGATCTACCAAAAACGGCAATTTCAGTTGCGAGTGGACTGATCCTTTAAAATTAGGCCAGGTGTGGTGTGCAACTTGTAGTAGCCAATAAAAAACAATTATAATCCCTCTTTCAATGATTAAACCTTTGAACTAGCCTAATTTTTTACTTCACTTTGCATCATCAGTGCATTTGATTGCTGTATTAAATAATCCCAACAGTCTACCAAATACACACGATTGATAGGAAATATGAAGGAGCAGCTTGACACATTTCTTTTGGGATACTGGATATTCACCACACTGGAATATCCAATATATATATAGTGATATATTCTTGACATACTTTAGATACTTTAGAAGAAGGCAATACATCCTGCAAAAGTAAAGTCTTTAGTGCAGACTAAGGTGCACTGCACAGGCTGTGAACCTGTTGAAATGATCAATCTTTGCAGCATCCCCGAGGAAGTAAAAACTGCTGAACAATTTATTCACTCACAGCTGCCAAAACTTTCTGAACACGTCAAAATATCTTCATTGCTAACGCAAGATACCGGCAGGATAAATCTGCCCAATACTTGAGTAAAATGTTTTAAAGATAGTTTTGCAAATTCCTTCTCTAAAGTGTGTACCATGTGTTTGTGTTTGAAAACCTGGAATTTCCTTAGATCTTAAATGTTAGATCAAAAAATACTATGTAGTGTGAGGTTCTTTCTAAATGCAAAAAAAAAAAAAATTATTTGATTTTCAATCTCCTTTTTTAAATAAAATGACCATAAGAGGCATATTCTTGGCTATGGTCATGGTTGATCGATTTCAGAAGAACTAAGAACATCCATCAAAATATCCTGTGTTCAGTAACGCTGCAATTTAGAGATGCCCTTTTTTTCTTTTTGAAAGCTTCCACTGTGTGTTCTGCAAGCTATAAGCATCCACAGCTATAGAAATATTCACAGGACAATGTCCTGGCAACTAAAAAGCTGACAATACATGTTTATCAGAGTGGCTAAAAAGTGTTCAGCTATTACTGAAATGCTATTGGAATATGGGCTGTAATGGCGTGAGCTTAATTGCTGGGGTTCTTCTTTTTCCAATATTACTGAGCGAGCTTTACAAGATCTATATTTAGTACGTCTCAATCAAGAAAAAAAAAATATTAGCCGGACATTTTATTGTGTAAATATAAATTACAAAGTGCCACATATCTAAAATTAGAGAATACTATTTTTTTTTAAATTGTGTCCCTTTAACAATGGCAATACCGGGCACTTTCCCCCATTCCTACCCAGACCAATTTTCAGCTTTCAGCGTCTTTGCATTTTGAATGACAATTGCGCGGTCTTCCAACACTGTACCCAAACAAAGTTTTTATATTTTTTCCCCACAAATAGAGCTTTCTTTTGGTGGTATTTGATCACCACTGGGGTTTTTATTTTTTTGTGCTACTAATTAAAAAAACCGAAATTTTGAAAAAAAAAAAAGGTTTTTCTTTGTTTTTGTTACAAAAGTAAATGAGTAAGTTTTCTCCTTCACTGATGGGCACTGATGAGGTAGTACTGGTTGGCACTGATGATGAGACATGTGCAGCACCGATGGGCACTGATAGGCAGCATTGATAAGCAGTACTGATGAGCACTGATAGGTGGCACTGATATGCAGCACTGATGGGCACTCATAGGCGCAATTGATAGGTGGCACTGGTGGGCACTGATAAGAGGCACTGGCAGGCATCACATATGGGCACTGAGTGCCATCCCTATTGTATATTGTTTGCCATACCTGGTGGTCCTGGGTGGGCTTCCCTGGTGGTTCTGGGTGGCAACCCTGGTGGTCCTGGGTGGGCATCCTCTGGGGGGCTGCACTGATCAGCTCTCCTCTACTCGCATCTGCAGACACGAGTAGAGAAAACCAATATATGGCTCTTCCAATTTACACAGTGATCAGCTGTGATTGGTCACAGCTGATCACGTGGTAAAGAGCCTCCGCCAGAAGCTCTTTAACGAGATCAGTGATGCGTTGTGTCAGACTGACACACCACACCACCGATCAATGTGCTGTGTGCCTGCTTGTTATCCTGTTGGACGTTATATAACATCCAGTCAGGATACCGGAACCACTTCCCGGCTGTCAATCTGCTATAGGCCGGGCAGGAAGTGGTAAAGTGGTAAAGAACCTTTTCCATAGTAGTACTGTGAAGACAATGCTTTAAGAAAATACATCAAAATATTACATTATGCATTACACTGGAAGAACTTTATAGCAGAAGTTATAATTTTTTTTGGGGGGTGGATAGCTGCTTTATGTAAAATTCCTTGCTTTATGCCAGTGGTTCTCAACGCCTGTCCTCGGGACCCACTAACAGGCCAGGTTTGCAGGATAACTGAAATACATCACAGGTGATATAATTTGCTGCTCAGTGATTGCAGTATTCTAGTCTGTATCACCCCAAGGTAATACTTAAAATCTGGCGTGTTGGTGGGTCCTGAGGACCGGAGTAGAGAACCACTGACTTATGCCGTCGGATACTTCCTAGAGTGGTGATCGTCTGATGCTGCAGAGGGTTAACAGCAGCAACTTTGAGTGTGAAGGACCTATGCCCACTTACCCACAATGGAACACGTTCTGAGAATGGGCAGGGAAGAGACGGTCATTCACCTGCTCCTCTTCCATTCACATTGCATTGCTGGACAATAGAAGTACAGATTCTGTGTATGGTAGAGGGAGCAGAAAAAAAAGAGTGGGCAAATGGGCATAAGTCCGTCACACTTGCAATCGCTGCTGTTAACTCCTGCAGCACTGGGAAATAGCAGCTCTGTGCAGTACCTGTTGGCATGAGAGGAAGATTTACATGAAGCAGCAACCTGCAGGACATGGAGTGAACGCCATTACACATAACTAATGTGTTTGGTGCTGTACACCAAAAAATAAAAAAGTAATAAACGTCAGCTTTAACAATTGATTTGGCAAAAACCGGAAATATTAAATACAAAAATAGCTGTGTTAATCACCGAAAACTGATGATAACCGTACATGCTTTAATATGCATGCAGCAAGCATTAAGCTGAATCTTCCAATGGATGCCATGTACTGTTTAGTGTTGTAGAACTTCATTGTAATACCCAGTCCCTTTATATCATTTGGTATAGATACTAATAAAACAATGAAAGCATTACGATTTCTAATAGCTACTGTCGTTAGGTAATTACCATGAATGAAAGACTAACATTACCACTACCATAATCTAGTACATATGTGTATCATTTGTCAAATCATTTAGGCTATATAAAACAGCAATAAACGGCAAAAATCCTAACACTTTTTAATAGGAAGTACAAGATTAGCATTCTATATTGTTTCTGAATTAAACAAAGCCACGGTTTAATTGTATATGCATATTTTCTATGCATGTACAATATACAAATACTATTTTCTATGCCTCTGTAACAAGGCTGGCAAAAACAGCCAAACACGGCTTTCACATGATCATAAACCCTGCCCCGTCTCCCTGTATCAGAGACCCCTTAAAGGGCTGTGAGGTGCCTGAGTTAAGGGGGTAAACTAGCCATCACCTGTAATTCCATTTTCATGGAATTGCTTAACATTTTTTACTAAAGCCAAACTCCAGGCACAAAAGAAAAAAAAAATACCTATGCAATGAGGCTCCTGGGGTTAAATGCTCTTTAAGACTAGGGGGTACAGGAGTAGGCTGAATTATTTACAAGAAGAGACTGCATAAATTACCTGACTCCCGTCTTTGGTGCTTTCCTCTTCTACCCGAAGCTCTGGTGTATGAGCGATCCTTCATCATCATCACAAACCGTGCAGGGCTATTAACCCTGTATTGTACGTGGTGGGGGCAAGCATGTGACCACAGTCGAGAGCAGCTTAGAGAGGAGGCTGTGGGGGACTGGTTGCAATGCTAGGTGGAGCCTGCAGGTGTGAGGATGACTGCAAGGGTATTTTTGTTTTCCTTGTACATGGAGTTGGTATTTAAAGTGTATTTTAAGCACAAAAAAAGGAAGGGTTAGAACTCCTGTTTTTTTTTTTTTTTTTTTTTTACTGCCATCTGGGGCTCCGTAACAGAGATTTACTCTAACTTCCTGTCCTGCTAACAGCAGTTTCACCAGACAGGAAGTGAGGGGAAATCTTTAGCATGGACACAGAAAGAAATAAAAATCTGACAAAAGTTCTAGCTTTCACTTACCCTACTACAAGGAAAAAAACATTTTTATTTCTGTCTGTGATGTGGATATATCCGTGACAGAATCTTGACTTAGCAGTAAAACCTTGACCCACTTTATGAACACTAGAAAAAATATTTTGGCTGGGCATACACTATAACTTGTAATTTGCAATATAAATTACATATTTTTTTAATTGTCACAATCGTTCTTCAAATGCTGCAACTTTTCAATGTACCTAAAACTACAAGATAATTTAAAAGGAAATTAATTGGGTTTTGATTTGTTTTTAAATAAGATTATGAACGTATGTTTTATAATTTTTATTTTAAATGATCTCTGTAAAAGATTTATCAAATATTTATTAGGGCTAAATCACGCTAGTGGCCGCGTTATACCATGGCCGGTGGTGTGGCGCTGTGAAGGGAGCAGTGCTGATGCATTGTAAATGACACAAAGCACGTTTTTTTTTTTTAACTTTATTGAAATTTCATACATCTTTATTCACCACAGCCCATAAGGCAAATTGCCTTGTACAGTGGAACCTCGGATTGCGAGTAACGCGGTTTACGAGCATTTCGCAATACGAGCTATTTTTGTTTTTAAATCCTGTCCTGCTTTACAAGTGCTGTCTCGCAAGAGGAGCAGGATTCAAGCCTCTGGTGTATGCAATACCGCATGTGGCCATAGGTTCGGGGGCGTTGGTGGTTCCCAGCGCTTCGTGGAGAACTTGGAGACGCTCCCAGCTGGATGGAGAGGGCGGAACGTGCATCGGAGCACCTGAAAGCGTCAACAGTTCCCGAGTGTCTCCAAGCGTCGCCTCTGGCCACATACAGTACTGCATACACCAGCATCCCCAACTTCTAGCCACATACAGTACTGCATACACCAGCATCCCCGCACCTCTGGCCACATACAGTACTGTATACACCAGCATCCCCACACTTCTAGCCACATACAGTACTGCATACACCAGCATCCCCGCACCTCTGGCCACATACAGTACTGCATACACCAGCATCCCTACACTTCTAGCCACATACAGTACTGCATACACCAGCATCCCCGCATCTCTGGCCACATACAGTACTGTATACACCAGCATCCCCACACTTCTAGCCACATACAGTACTGCATACACCAGCATCCCCGCACCTCTGGCCACATACAGTACTGCATACACCAGCATCCCTACACTTCTAGCCACATACAGTACTGCATACACCAGCATCCCCGCATCTCTGGCCACATACAGTACTGTATACACCAGCATCCCCACACTTCTAGCCACATACAGTACTGCATACACCAGCATCCCCGCACCTCTGGCCACATACAGTACTGCATACACCAGCATCCCTACACTTCTAGCCACATACAGTACTGCATACACCAGCATCCCCGCACCTCTGGCCACATACAGTACTGCATACACCAGCATCCCCGCACCTCTGGCCACATACAGTACTGCATACACCAGCATCCCCGCACCTCTGGCCACATACAGTACTGCACACACCAGCATCCCCGCACCTCTGGCCACATACAGTACTGCATACACCAGTATCCCCGAACCTCTGGCCACATACAGTACTGCATACACCACAGTGGTTGTGGAATGAATCATCTGAGTTTCCAATGTTTATTATGGGGAAACTCGCTTTGATAAACGATTGCTTTGGATTACAAGCATGCTTCTGGAATGAATTATGCTTATAATCCAAGGTATTACTGTATATGCATTGGGACTACATTAGGCCTGCATTGGGCTAGTTCACACCAGATGTAGTCCAATGCGTTTTTTCTGCATGAAAAATGCATGCACAGTGTTCCAAGTATTCCAATGGCCCTAGTTCACAGCGGTGCAGTCAGTTCCAGTGCAGAAAAAAGTAGAGCCTGCTGCATTTTTTCTGTACAGAAATGTACTGGAACATAGCAGAACATATAAACATAACACACCAGAACTGTGTGTGGTGAAAACTGTAAGCAAAAACTTATCCAGAACATGTCTAGAGTGCATTTTTGGGGTGTGAACTCGCCCTGAGTTTATGACTTTTAGCAGCTGTTGCAAGCTAAACATTAGGAAGTGGTCAGACAGGGCAGGTCTATGGCTCATTCAGACATGAATTTTATAGCACTGCAGCAATATATTAAATAAGAACCTCTAGAGGGCAAAAAAAAAACAGCACAGGGCACAATATGAACACTGTGATAATAGGAAATAATCATATGAAAATTTTACATTCGACTGGGTTGAAATAAATTAAATGTTATTTTTTTTTTAGAACTGAACATAAAAACGACTATATACATGACAAAATATATTATGGCATGCATTTAAATAACAGTTTTACCATTAAGAGATCTTTCTGATCTCTGGTTTTCTCAAAACAGAAGCACCATCATACATTGTGAGTGAATAGGGGTTGAACAGAAAAGTAGGATTACAGCTGATATAAATGTTTACCTAGAGAGGCAGGTAGGAGTAGAACACGGATGCCAAGACAAAATCTGCAACATTTTTCACTCACCTAGAATCTATTTTGTGCATTGTAATTTGCACACTACACAGTCAATCATAATCAAATTATGATTTGTTCTACTAAATGCCTCCTATTAAATAACATAGAAAAATCCTAGGGGGTTTACTCTTCAGGTCACTCTAGGTTAGGCTATATATTCCCCCTTATATGTTAAAGGCCAAGTTCACCTTTGGGACATGTTACACCCATATTTAGGGTGGAACATATATTATGTTCCAGCTTCTGCCCCATCTCCACTCGATTACACCTCCTCCTTCCTTTGCGACAGCGGGCAGGGATTCTTTTCCCTGCACCAGATGTTGCTTTCTCTGTGAATGAATAAACTACAAGTACCACTGCTCCAGACAGACTTATAGTTTGAATGAACTGCTGGTACACTGATTAGCATGTAAATGTACATGTAGGGTTGCCACATCATCCCTTTAATCTAAGACACATACTAATTACACAGGTTCGGTGGCTGATTAACCACTTCCCTACCGCCATATGCAGAATGACGGCCGGGAAGTGGTTCAGTTATGCTGACTGAGCGTCATATGACTTTCAGCAGGATAACATGCCGGCTCGCGCCTGTGGGGCCGCGCGGCGATCGGTGATGTGGTGTGTCAGACTGACACACCGCATCTCTGATCTAGGTAATGAGCTTCGGTCAGAAGCTCATTACCATGTGATCAGCCGTGACGAATCATGGCTGATCACAGTGTAAACAGGAAAAGTGATTTATTGGCTTTTCCTTTAGTCGCGTCTGCAGACGCGAGTAGATAAGAGCCCATCTCTCCTGACGGGGGGGGGGTCTGTGCTGATTGTTTATCAGTGCAGCCCCCCCTCGGCTCACCACACTGGACCACCAGGGAGCCGACCAGGACCACCAGGGAGCCCACAAAGCGATGCCACCCAGGGACCACAAGGGATGCCACCAGGTAAGGGGCACACATTGCCCAATAGGGATGGCACTGTGCCCATTTGTGATGCTTGCCAGTGCTATCTCTATAGCTGCTGCGATACCAGTCAGTGCCCATCAGCGCCCACCAGTGCCACCCATCAGTGCCCATCAATGTAACCTATCAGTGCCACCTATCAGTGCCCATCAATGCTGCCTATGCTTGCCCATCAGTGCCGCTTATCAGTGCCCATCAGTGCCACATATCAGTGCCCATCAGTACTCCATATAAATGCCCCCTCATCAGTGCCAATCAGTACTGCCTCATCAGTGCCCGTCAGTGCAGCCTCATCAGTGCCCATCAGTGAAGGAGAAAATGTACTTACTTACAAAGTTTTGTGACGAAAAAAAGAAAAAAACATTTTTTTTCCAAAATTTTATTTTTTTATTTGTAACGAAAAAAATAAAAACCCCAGAGGTGATCAAATACCACCAAAAGAAAGCTCTATTTGTGGGGAAAAAAATTATAAATATGTAGTTTTGGTACAGTGTTGCATGACCGCGCAATTGTCATTCAAAACGCAACAGCGAAATTGGTCTAGTAGGGAAGTGTTCTAAGTGCAGGGTATTGAAGTGGTTAAGGTGGTAATTAAACTCACTTGGTGCCATATCTGCATTAAATTAGCATCAGAACCTGTGTAATTCATATGTGTCCTGGATTAAAGGGATGATGCGGCAACCCTATGTACACGGTCTACAGCTCTAAAAGAGACAGCTTATACAGATGTACAGGCAACAGAACTGTACGCTGTGTGTGCATGAACCCGACACTGCACCTGCGAAATGCTGCTCATCACAGGAATACTTTGCAGTATCCTGCTTTAAAAAAATAACAAATGCACATTTTTTACCTGCAAAAATATATGCATTCATTATTTTTTATGAAAAGGTGAACTTAGTCTTTAAGGTTAAATTTGTTAACTCTGCGCAAATCCCGCCTGCCTGATTGTATACAAATTATCATAGGTACCAGTATCTGAGTTAGATAGCAGAGCATGCATAGTGAATAGGTAGCACATTTTTGGGGGAAAAAAAGAATCCTAACTAAGGAATCCTGACCCTTTATGCATTGGCTTGTCCCCTCAAATGCAAATTTATATTGCATGTGTGTAGCTTCTGATACAAACTATACCTTTAGTAGGGATAAAGGTAAGGTAAAACATATAGTTTGTTTATAAATGTAAAATTTTGTTGCAAATATTAATTCTCATTGATCAATAGGATCTTAACTATGTTCAACCAAATATGCAACTCTGTAAGAGTTAAAGACATCTAAATAATCACATTCTGGCTCCTAAATGGAAGAGGGGGAGGAAAGAGAGGCGTCAGGCAGACATGGTGTAGCCCAATTTATTAAAAAATATAAAATATGAACAACACTTGCACTCACATCGTTTAGGGGAGACAGACTCGGATCAGGAATAAATGTGCAGGAACAGTCTCAGAGTGCAGCAGTCCGGGATTCAAAGAGGATCTGATCCCAGTCCAGCTGAAGCATCTGGGATCACACCCTGGCATCCACACTCCACCTAGTGATCCCACATGCTTCAGCTGGACTGTGCTGGCAAGGAATCAGATCCACTTTGGATCCCTGACCGCTGCACTCTGAGACTGTCCCTGCACATTTGTTCCTGATCCAAGTTTGTCTCCCCTAAACGATGTGAGTGCAATTGTTGTTCATATTTTATAATAAGTTGGGCTACACCATGCCCACCTGGCACCTCTCTTTCCTCCTCCTCTTCTATTTCAGTTCTTGGATCCCCAGTCCATTCTGAGAGGGCAAGCCACGCATGCATTGTCAGCCAATTACTTTTTTAACTTACCTATGACTTTCCTAACCTCCGGGAATTAGTTGCTTTTAAGAATATCTTGTTTTATCTTTGAATTGTACTGATGGTGTATATCACTTAATATGATCCCCTGACACTCAGGGTATTTGTCCAACGGTAGCATCGTTTAAAGGAGTTGTAAACCCCGACAGGTTTTCACATGTGAAAAACCTTTTGTTGTGCAGCTGCCCTCAGAGCCCCCCGTTTACAGCCGGTGTCGCGGGTCCTCATTGGATAGATCGATAGCAGCGCAGTCATTGGCTCCCGCTGCTGTCAATCAAATCCAATGACGCGGGAGCCGGGGGGGCGGGGCCGAGTCCTTCTTTCTGTGTCCAGGGACGCAGGAGCAGGACTAGGGAGCGTGCCCACACGGGTGACCCCAGGGAACGCGTCCCTGATGGGTCACTCGATGCAGGGAGGAGCCAGGAGCGCTGCTGGGGGACCCCAGAAGAGGAGGATCAGGGCCACTCTGTGCAAAACCACTGCACAGAGGAGGTATGACATTTGTTATTTAAAAAAAAAAACTGAACCTGTACAATCACTTTAATATCTTTTTTGTGTAGCTCCTAAATGCCAATACTGCTTCAGTTGCATTCATCATAAAGTCATGCATCACACCAAAGCAAGTGAGTTAAGCAAGTATGTTTTCTTTTTCACAAGAACTCCTCACACAAAGCATACCAATATCTATATTGGAATACAAATAGATAATATTAATATATTACGAAGCATAAGCAGGCTTCCAAAATCTTTATATTCTTACCATCAGTATCTTCATCTGATACCAGTTCATCATCAGAGCAGATGCTGAGAACATTTACCAGCATTTCTGTCACTGTAAAAAAAAAAAAAGACAAAAAAAAATATATATTATATATACATACATATATTACTATGCAACTACTACTTTTACTATCCTCAGGCTTTTTTTTATTTATTTAAATCTTCAAACACAAATGTTTCCAACTAGAAATAGTTCTTAAAGTACACCTCCCAGTTCTGCACTGGCTGCAGAAATATAATACATCACCAAGTAAACATCTTTAGAGTGTCCTAAAACTCTGAATATGCAAATTCCAACACTTCCCAGCAATGTCAAAAGTCTGCACCATGCACATGCTCCGATCATTATAGTAGGTGACCAATAGGAAAAAGATTTCCACAGCTACTTTAGCCGTACAAAACTGTCAGGTGCACTTTAACATTTTTAACTACACTTAAGGTAATAGTTGCTATTAATAGTTTTTGTTATTATTAGCCATTCTTCTTTTTATTAGTATTACAAAAAAGATTTCAGCTTTAAACAGGAAAAGAACAAACAAAATGTAGAAGAGGGTAGAACCCCCCCCCCCCCCAAAAAAAAAAAACCCATTATGCTACCTTTATGGAATTTAACAAGTTTTTCTACAAACTGGCAAAACTACCCAATACACATATAGATTACCTCTTTTTCCCTTAAACACTTGTATACAGTGGCAATTTGTTACATTATTTCCAAAAACGTTAACTTTTTTTTATGTTGCATGACATTTGCACAGCTATTTATCAAACAAGTTTTCAGAAAAAAATATATAGTACAAAGAATTTTTATGCAGGCACATTATTATAGCCAGTTTTTTTGGTAAGGTATAAACAGATGGGATTACGTCCAGTAAATAGATATCAAATATGTTAAGCCTTGAAACTGCGCAAGCCTGTTAAAATCCCCAAAAAAACTATAGTAAAATCCTTCATATGTTTTGAAAGACTTTACAGGTTATCAGATTTGAGTTAGCGATGTATTATGATCCTAGATTTGTTACTTTCCCTCCAACGGTAATAATGATACCTCACAAGTGTCGCACAATTTATGTTTACATGCTCACCCTATGCTGTACGTTTGAATTGGGAAGAACGAGGGGGTGACTTAAACTCATATTTTACATTTTTATATATTTCATATAAATTTTTTAAAAAAATGTTACTTTATTATCATCCCAATGGGTCTAACAAGCCCCTTATGTGATAGTATTGGGCAAGGACAGGTCTTTTTTTTATTACAGGGGAATGAAAGCTGCTCCAATGACTTCCTACTATAATTGTAGGAACGGTTTCCCAAGGACCAGGGCTGCCCAAAGGAATGGAAGAGCCCAGAAACCCTCATGGGTGCCACCAGCAGGGGTTAACACACTTTCAGAGCCCCCATAAAAGTGAATGGATCACTTGTAACTGAAAGCCCTTTCCCAGCTGGTACAATTGATGCCAAGCTCAAGGCTGCAGCAGTTGTGAGCTTGCTTTAACTCCTTGTTTTCTGAGCCAACTATAATTGTACCTTGGTTAAACAATAGTAAAAAGTTGCATAAAAATGTATCCAATTTTCCCACTAATTAGGCATAAATGCCAAAATCACTCTTTGCCATGGCAAAATAGCAACATTTCAAACATACAAATAACTGTTTGGTTTGTCGTCTCCTTTAAAGTATTTTATTACTTACAGTCATATTTTAAAGGCTGGAATTTATTTAGGCATAATTTACTGATTGTGTAGCTGTGAAAGAGAACATTAAGTATGGGCTATTTGCATACCTTTCTCTCCAACAAAAGGCAAGGACCAGGTAAAGACATCCATGAAATTTGGAAGCCAGTATGGATGAGGGGAACAATTGAACTGCCTTATGTTCATGACATTGTTCTCATACTTCAATACTGCAGCTAAAATACAAAGAAAACAAATATACATTATTTACAGGACAAATATTTACAGGGAACAACTCAAAAAAGGCTTATATATGCATCTACCTAACATTATTATAACATTGTACAGTGTTGGCTATTTTAAATGAGTAATCATGATCTAAGACAAAACTTTAGTATACAACAGACATCTTTGAATTTCATACAGTTCCCACACCAAACCCACACAGCCCCCATGCAAAAAAACATACACATTTGTTAAAGTAACAGAAACAAACTATTCTTAAAAAAAACGGATAGAGCTGTATCCCGGTATTATATATATATATATATATATATATATATATATATATATATAAAGTCATATACACATCCCTTTGTAAATACTGAACAAGTACTCTGAACATTAATGACAATATGTAAAAATATTGTGCCATCAACGCATTGTGCAACTGAACATCTGGTCATCTTCTGTAGCAAGACTTGTGCAAAAAGGGGGGTGACGCAACTGTCGAGTGTGTGTGATGAAGAATGAAAATACTGCACAATCTTTTTTTTTTTTTTTTTATGCCCCTTTATTTATTTAATGTTTTTTTTTCCAAATATTTTATTCAAAATTGTCAACATATACAATGAGAAAGTCATCATACAGTCATTAATATACATCAGTTCAAGTAAGTAGGGGATATAATCCCAGAGATGTGACATGTGATACATTACGCAACTACCGTGTTATAAAAATGTATAACAGTAATTACAAGTCTCATGAACAAGTCATAAATGTTTCCCTACACATATACTGAAATATATATATATATATATATATATATATATATATATATATAT
>BLSH010429416.1:409068-422848 GCA_018402905.1 Glandirana rugosa | reverse complement strand
GACTGCAATCCAGGGTTCAGGAGGCAGAAAAGTGCTGTACCAGTCTGGCACTTGTACTTCTGGAATGCCTAGTGTGGAGCAGAACATAGGCAGATCCTCCGGTGTTCTCAGGGAGGCTGTCCTGTTCCCATTCGTTGCTTGTAAACAAAATGGAAACTTCCATCTGTAAGTAATCCTTCTATCTCTTAGCAGCTGTAGCAGAGGTCGCAGGTCTCTTCTATGTTGCAGGGTAATAGCTGAGAGATCTTGAAAAATCTGGATATGTGCTCCTTCATGCATCAGTTGTCCATGGTTGCGAGTGAGGCGCAGTATTTCTTCTTTTTGTGTGAAATTCACCAAACAGCACACCGCATCTCTGGGAGGGTCTGTATCTCTTCCCCTAGGTCTGAGAGCTCTATGGCAGCGCTCCATTTCGATAGGGGCATCATGAGGCATCTTCCCAGCACTGTATTAAAGATGGCCCACACTGTGGACTGAAGGTGCGGGCTTTCCACCGATTCAGGGATCCCCCGTACCCTTAGATTGTGCCTGCACCCCCTGTTGTCCAAATCCTCCAGGTGGCGCTGCATCTCGATAAGATGGCGGGTAGTGTTGCTGGAGACGGCCTGTACTTGCTGTATAGCCGCTCCCTGTGTCACCATGGACGTCTCCACTACTTCTAAGCGTCTGGCTACCGCCTTAATATCAGTCCTAAGATCTGAAATTGCCGCGGACAAGGTGTTTTTAATGTCCGCGGCTACCTGCTGTAAATCCGCTAGGCTCAACAGGGGCGAGGGCAGGGGATGATGTGTACCTGCTAAGGGGGGTCCCGCTCCACTCGTATCTGCCGCGGTCCGCTGTGTACTTGAGTCCGAGGCTTGAGATGCGGCCTGCGCCTCTGTGTGTTGAGTGCGGAACATCGCCGGAATGGTCCGGCTTAGTTGCGTGGCTGGGTCCATGGGTGATCTTTAGGGTCTCGCCTTCCTTTGCTGACCGTTTAGGCGGCGGGACACGGTCTCATCTGCTCTACAGATAGCTTAAAATATCTCCGGACGGAGGAGCTCTCAGGTTAAGCTGCCATCTCGCTCCGGTGCCAGGCCACGCCCTTCCTGCACAATCTTTAATGTACCGTAAGTTGCTTGATTCAACAGTTAATAAGACAACAGTTTAAACAAAATTTAAAACCATGGCTGGCCATATTTTTTTTGACTCTACAAGCAGCAAGTGGATCCTGATTTTAGTGTGAAAATATATTGGGCTTAAATACAAGCTCCTATTAGCTGTGGTCTCCTTTCTGAAGCAAAATGGAGTGTTCTACATCATTCATCTAGGATTCTTGATGTATTGTTTACTGCATTAACAGAAGCCAAGCCATTACAATGAAATACTTCCTAAACAGAAGATGGTTATATTTCAATGCAAGATTTCATAAGCAGGTGTTGATGCAGGCAAAATTTGGAATTTTCCTGACTCAGTTAATTAAACCTTTAGTTTATGAAGAGAGTCTTAAAATGTGTTTAAATGCCTTGCATGACTCTTGCATTACCAGAGCACTTAGATTTTCAAGTAAATCTGTAAAGAAAATTAATATGGTCAACTACTTACATTATAGGATTTAGCAGCGGCCAAAGCACACCAGGAGACCTGGAGTTTTCTGGGCAGGGTGCTCTAATATGTGAATCTAACTTAATCAAGATAGTTGACCTACAGCCCACCATCTCCTACCTAATGCACATTTGAAAGGAATCCAGGAGGCTCAAGCCCAACTCTTGTTGTGGAAGTTAAAGTATACTTTTCACTCATATAAAACACACTTGCAATCGGCCTCTACCCTCCACAATCTAAAAAGATGTGTTTTAATTTCATTTTTTTTACACTTTACTTTACTTAGCATCTCACCGAGGAAAGAATGTCTCCTGTGCTCCTGAAGCCTCCAGGGATATACACATCACATATCCCAGGAGACATCAGCTTCAACATAGTGGCCAGAGGAGGGTGGATCTGGTGGCATATCATCAGGGGGCCAGATGAAGAGACAGCCAGCTCCTGATGATGCCAGAAAGGAGGGTGACAGCGTGGGACCTAGTATGCAGCAGTGTATCATAGCATGACAATGCTAGATTACCTGGGCGTGCAAATATGTGTTTGAGGGCAACCCAGCAGTCAAGAATGATGGTAGTGACGGAAAGAAAAAAAATATACGGGAGGAGTGAAGTTCCTGTTTAAGGCTTGCATATTAGAGAGGTCCAGGTCTCTCTATATGGCACTCCTGAGGCAGGTAAAGACATGCATAAGTACCTGTAGGTTTCTACCATTCGTTCATGTAAACAATGTATGGGCGGTCCCCTAGTTACAAACATCTGACTTACAAACGACTACTACTTACAAATGGAAGTAGACAACAGGAAGTGAGAGGAAATCTACACCTAGGAAGGGAAATTCACTCCTGTAAGAGTTATTATGGGAAAAAGGTGTCTCCACTGATGCTTTATCACCAAGGTTTGTTTCCACAACAACTCAAATTTTTCAAAATCTGATTATCATTGGGACAGGAAGTGAGGAGAAATCTTCTGAATAGAAACATAGACAGCAAAACAAACATTACATGGATGTTACCCCTTCCCTATGCTATCCAAAATGCTTAAAAATAGTTTGTTTGGCTGGAGCTACACTTAAAAAATGTACCTGTTCCCACTTACAAATTCAACTTAAGAACAAACCTACAGTCCCCATCTTGTTTGTAACCCGGGGACAGCCTGTAAGCAGTATAACAAGTTTATTAAGCCATGTAACCAGTTAGTTTACCATATTTATTTTCTAGACTGTTTATACAGGAGAAATCCAAAGTACACAGGGGATGCCCAAGACACAGACTTCATAAACCTAAGGAAAACCACTGGTGTTGTTGTTTTGGACATGATATTCCCATAATCTGGACTTTGCAATGTTCATCAATGTCAGCACTCACTTTTATAGCACCATTGTATACTAATATTAGATGTACAGCACCTGGAACGCTTCCTTTCCTTATGCTTGAAAGCAGTACTAACATGAAAAAGCAGGAAGAGCATTTTGCAACTAGTTAGGTTAATTGGCAACAGGTCAGTAACATGATTGGGTATAAAGAAAGAATCTTAGAGAGTCAGAGTGTCTCCAAAGTAAAGATGGGTAGAAATCCACCAATTTGTGAAAAGCTACGTCTAAAAATTGTCAAACAATTTTAGACTAATGTTTCTCAACGTTAAATGTGCAAGGGACAAGGCCAAAATGTATTATTGAATCTAAATCACTACAAAATTCAATCAAATAGGAAACACTGTTGATCGGAGGATCAAAGCATGGCAATGCTGAATTTGCTGGGCATGTGAGCTGGGACAAAACAGTGAACAAGGTAATAAGGTAAATAAAAACAAAACTGTATGGTTGGAGTGGAGTTCCTTTAGAATGTACAGTACATATTAAAGAGGGTTTGGTATTCCTGAGGCACATAAAGTCATACCAAGTTTATTAGGTTTATTAACCACTTCCCACCCAATGCCGTCATATGACGTGCTAGACTTTGAGTGGATATCTGAAAAATCTTTTTTTCTGCAAGCGATTCCCTGCAATGTAAAAACAATCATAGTGGCTGTTCAGTTGCTTGATTGTTTTTACAGGCGGTGGGAGGGGATGCCCCCCCTCCAGCAGCTCTTCAGTGCTTCTACCGGCTCGCCTGCGCGATCGACGAGCCAGAGAATGAATCAGCCGGTGGCGGCCATTTACCATAGAGCTGACCTAGGACCAGATGGTCTTCAAACATCTCTATGACCTTCTGAAGCCGGGTGACATCACTTTCGGCCGCGGCAGATGTAAATACTGCCGTGTTTTTAGCTGTAAAGGCTGAGATCGTGTTTATTATTTATTTTTTAGGATTTTAGATTTCCAGCATATAGGAGAGATGTGGGGTTTTATCTCTCTGTAAAGAGGACCTGTCATGAACTATTCCTATTACATTCCTTGTAATAGGAATAAAAGTGATCAAAAAAAAAAAATTTAAAGGGAAAGTAAAAAAAATAAAAATATAGAAAAAAAAACAATATATATTTTTTTAAAGTGCCTCCTTCCCCGTGTACAAGGAAACGTACGCAGAAGCAAACGCATATGTACGTCGCAACTTATGCAGTAAACGGCAGTCAAACCACACATGTGAGGTATCACCGCAAATGTTTGAGTGAGAGCAATAATTCTAGCCCAAGACCTCCATTGTGACTCTAAACAGGTAACCTGTAAAAAAAATTTAAAGCGTCGCCTATGGAGATTTTTAAGTACTGACGTTTGGCTAGGAAATTGTTTAACTTGTCCCAGGTGACAGAATGTTGCTCTGTAGTGATCAGGAGTGAAAGTGGGTAAATGGGATTGGTTTGAAGGAGACTAATATCAGGCCCAAGACACCCATTCAATTCATTCATAGGGATGTTACAAGAGTGCAGTAGGACTAATACTGGGGCCAGCACCTTGGTAAACACAGCGCAGACATAAGGCCAAAGGGCAGGGCAATGAACTAATAGTGTAGGAGTCCCACAACAAAATGTAGGAAACAAGGACACACTGGAAAAAAAGGGAATGTAAGTATGCATCCCTGACAACCACAGAAGGCAAAAAATCTCCCTGGAAAAAGGTAAAATGACAGACCTAGTCGATTCCATGCCGAGTTTCCAAGCTCACATGAAGTCGTTTGAAGCTCTGAGATCCAAGTTGGGAGGCTGCCACACCTTTGGGTTTGGGAACAGTGAATAATTTTAATTAAGGTGGAGTTGCACAAAAAAGGGGAACTTCTGCTTATCTGATTTCCACTTCCAGGAGACTGGGCCGCAGCGAAGTACATCAGCAGCTCAGTCCCCCTCCTCCTCCCTCCCCTTTTACCAGGCCGGGGAGTGAGCGCAGCGCACTTTGCGTATGTGCAGTAGGGACCCGGCCGTGAAACTGAAAGGCTACACTGCCAGGTTCCCTTACCGGCAATGGTGACGGCAGCACCTGACAGCCGATGGAAACATCAGCTGTGGTGCCGACATCGCTGGACTCCAGTACAGGTAAGTATCCTAATGTTAAAAGTCAGCAGCTACAGTATGTGTAGCTTCTGACATTTAATTTTTAAAGGGGCGGCTGAACCTCCGCTTTAAACACCTTGAATCTGTTCTGTCACAGGAACTGGGCCAATGAAACATTCATACACAAGACCAGAGAGGGCCGATGGAGATATACTAATCTGTGTGGTGACACAGGAAGGTTTGAGGTGAGAGTCCAAGGGAGACCAGGAAGTGAAACTCCTGTTCATAGCCCTGGGTTTGAGTCTGAGTTAATCAAGTGTCTGAGATGCAAGCTGTTCAAGTATCTACAAAGGTTCACAAATGCCCTTCACTCTGAAAAGTGCAGAGGATGGCTTATCTGAGGATTTCGTAGACAATGAACCCCACAAGCGAAAGGGAAGTTTAACAGGTAAAGAAGGAGAAGGCTTTGTAATCTGTTCCTTATGTTTTCTCTACTGAGAAAGAGCAGATTCAATGAGACCTTGTCCTTCAAACATCTGAGGATCAGGCGCTTCTTGGATAAGGATGCCACAGTCCAGCACTTTGGTTAGAGTGCCCTATGCATGTGCACTGACAGCAGACATTGCCAGAAATAAGCTTAACTGTAACAACTACTGTTTAAAACTACAGCCTCCCATAATTCTATAATCAAGGGATCAACCACAGCAATGGTAGGATTAGATTTAAGGGATTGTGAACAGTCAAGCATGATTTGGTACAGTAAAATCACAGTCAACATGGGGTGAAGACACGACCCACAGGCGAGATCAGAGTTCTAGAGAGTGCTTATAATCACTTACTGCTTGAGACAGGTGTATCCTCCAACAGTATAGTAGTCGCTTTGTTAAGGTGGGGCCCTGCCAGATCCACAGTGGGGTAGACCACTTTTGTACACAAGCCTCCCCAAATGGATGTCAATGTTAATAAGTGCTTGGGAGGGGGGAGCAAATAGCTTGTTAGAGCTTTTGAAATACCCCTAGAAAGGAGTTGAAAAAGCAGGTGTAGTGGTAAAGTCTTTGCATCCTTTGGGAAGGACCCAGAAATGCAAACAGAGGTAGAAGCAACCCTACTTTTCACTTGCAAAAGACTGGCTAATAGATTTTGATAATCTCCAAAATATGAGAATTTCTACTGGAACTACAAAAGGAAATAACAAAACCATGCCAAAATGCAAACAAATCACTCTACTGTATATATTTTGTAACCCCTCCTGTTTAGCGGCCTTGCTGTGTCAGCGTGGGAATGCAAGAAATATGAACAAAAAGGGATAGCAAAAAGGAAAATTCTTCAAATGTCAACATGCCAGTTCTGTGCCAAAGCAGAAAGAAATTTATGTTACAGCTTAAGAACTGTTTTCATTTAAATTGTGCAATTTCTTAATTAAATAAACATGCTTGAGCTAATGGTTATGTTAATCCCATTAATGAATGTCAAGAAATAAACTACTTGGGACAGTTTTTAGGCAGATGCAGTATGCTGACAATAAAGGTCAGAAATCCGCTTTAATTGTAATTAACTGAATCTTTCCATAAAATAAATAATGGGCAGCTAAGCGGTTCTGTGGAAACACAGGCATGATGTTATTTAAGATTCTATGTAACGCTGAATCCCAGACTAAATGAATAATGTCTACATACAAGAAAACAGGCTGGTTTGCTTTAATGGGATTTAACTAAAATACACATTTCAGGGTCTCCAATTAATGACCCAATGATCGTGGAAAGTTCACTGCAAAATTACATGCCCAATAACACAAAGCATTGACCATATCTGCACAAACACAGTATACAATAAAAGTATTCCATTACAGAAGTGTAAAACAGGTTTCTTCACGTGTGCTTCTTGGTACATACCAAGATTAGGAGCCAGAAGACTAAAAGTAAGTCTTACCTTTATTATTGTATACATCTAAATAATTTGGTGCTGAAAATATTGTAATTAGGGAGGGGAAGCCTGTTGTTTGGCTTTTTCTATACATACGATACCTGTGAAAGAGATAAATAGATATTATTATTATTATATTTTTAACAAAATCATCTAAGGAATCTTCTGGAGAAGACCCTCTTCTAAAAAAAACAATTATGAAATATTCTACCTTTAAAAAAATATTTTACTCATTTATATGTTAAAGCTATATTCCAGGCAAACCAATAAAAACACAATTGCAATATGTACATGAAAGCGGTTTTACCTACTAAAGAATTTGTATTTTAATGCATCGAGAAAATCCTGCCAGAAAATACAACTAGGTCGGTGACCTAGTCTCTCTTCTCAAGTTAATAAAACTTGGTCATCTCCCTGAGATCAGCTATTGATTGGATAGAGACTGAGCAGCATTAGCCAATCTCTCGGTCACTCAGTTCTGTCCTCAGCATATTACATGTCAGCACATATACAGGGCATGTTCAGCACTCTATTGGAAATCAGTATCCAATTTTACAGAAATGTGATAAAGGTGAATTGAATATACAATTATTTTACCCAAAAAGATTACTCTATCTGTATAAATCATTATATGGTCAGACATAGAAGTCTAAGGATCCAGTTGCAGAGTGACCCCAGTATCCAGTTGCAGAGTGGCCCCAAAGCAACAGGGGCTTAATTCCTGCTGCGGCAAGTGTACACCTTTGGCTGCTGCCTCAACTCAACCGCATGGTTTTAACACCCCCAACTTTACGTGTGAACGAGCCCTAAGGGTGCCGCTGCTGAATGTAACTAGGGCTCATTCAAAAGTGCAGCAGGCACTGCTGCACCTCTGAAAATCGATCAGCGTGTGTTTGACAGGTGGTGAGGAGGCGATATGTTTCCTCCCCACCACCTGATTTAAACCCATGATTGCTGCGCAATGCATGTGATTGCGACACGGTAGTACGGCAATTCAAGTTTTAAATCAGGTGTGAGGAGGTGACAATGTGCCCGGTGATCTTTGACTTCTCCCATGTTATTCAAGTAGCTCTCCACCTCTTTAAGGTTGCCTACCCCTGGTCTATCACATAAAATCCCAATAAAATACATTTACGTTTTGGTTGTAACATGACAAAATGTGGAAAATGTCAAGGGGTATGAATACTTTTTCAAGGCACTGTATATTTGATTATGCTTTGAGAGCACATTTATTACCCAATTTGTCTTTTTTATTATTCAATTTTTTTACCCCGATTATATCATTCTTGCGTTTGATTAATATCACTATATCTGCTTAGTGTTCTAGGTCTTCAGATTGCTACAGGTCATATCACATTAAGCGGTTTAGCAAACCACACGCTAATTATTTTTTTGGGTTGTATAATACCTTTATTTTGGCATGTGTAAGAGTCTATTTTAGAATCCAGTTAATGCGTATAGCTTCAGCTCTAAATAGTTAGAGCTGGCTTGAGTGCATGAAGTGTAGCTTTCTACCTTTTGTGATTCTATAGCCTAGTCAGTAGACAATATGGAGAAGAAATTTAGTAGGCTTAGTCTATTACTGATCAGAGGTAGAAAATAAAATAAATAAGCTATAGCCAAGCATGGTGACAAATTTCTAGAAGAAAAAAAAAAAAAAGCTTACCCAGCATCTTGGGCTTCATGAGCTCGAAGTATAGATAACAAGTTATTGTGCTGAAGGAATTCACAGACAGCTGGATAGCTTTTAAAAGAAAACAAACAGTTATTAGGATGCGGCATTCTAATTTTTCTAAATGCCATCAAATTAACATCACCAGTTTTTGTTATGTATAAAAACGTGGAATCAATCCAACATTTACTGTAAGTGATTTCATTTAAACCAAGAAAGTGATTTTGCTAAATACATTATATGCTGGTTTATCCCAATTAATCATCACCATCCTTAAGAATAACCAATTCAATTCAAGACAAGATTCATTTTTTTGTTTTTCTTTTACATCAGTCCACCCGATCATGCACACTGCCTTTGAAATTTCCACAAACAAGGTTCTATTTTTTAGGCAGAGAATGTGACTTTTACAAGCATTCACTGGTGGAGACTCAGGCTCCCAGTCTGACTGAGCACACTCAATCTGTAATGGGCAAGCAGCGACTGAGAGAAAAGAAGTATTGTGGTGGGGGATAGACACCATGCGATACAGAACATTTTTCCACCCGTTCCTCTGCCGCTGCTAAACACAACGATTGTCAGCCCAGGAACCCAGATCCTGCATTTGCCAGAGACACTATTTGCAGAATTCACTAGTACAAGGTCAAAGAAGAAATAAGTGCGGCCACCACCTAAGGTGGTAACAATGGCAGCACCAACAGAAGAAGAAGAGGAGATTCTGTTCTTCTTTTCAAAGAACTCCAGACAACTGATACATTATATTATATCTCACTACCACAGCTCTCCAATCCATTTACTAGTTTCTCCTGTTGCTGTATTTGGTTATTCTTGTTCATAACCACCCACTGTTTCCAATGGGCTTAGTCGCCATGTATTCTGTGTCTGCCCAGCCTTGAAATTGACTGCTGTGTTGGCACTGCTGTGGATCAGGCTGTATTGTACATGAGTCACAGAGAGATTGATCCACCACAGGGGTTATAATACAGGTGCCGTTTGCCTCTGCATGAGAGGTTAAAGGTCTGGTAAGCTTAATACTTACCTCTGGGTAAGTATTTCCATTGTTTGCGGATCCAGGATTTGGATGGCACATTGTTTTTCACTTTTCATACTGGTGTATAATATGTTGTAGTTTAATTGATTGATTTAATAATTAAATGTTCTAATGCTGCACTATGAGAGTCCTCTTTATCTTGCATGCTTGTGATGATACTGAGCGGCATTTACTAGCAACGCAAGGAGACAACTTGTGGATCAGGTTGCAGTGTACTTGAGGCACCGAGAGATCCATCCATCCCGTGGATTGTAAAACATCCACTGTCTGCCTCTATTTGGGAGGTTGAAGCTCTGGTAAGCTTAATACTTACCACTGGGTAATGGGTGCATCCATTCCACTTTCGGAGAATCCAGGTTTTGGATGTCACATTGTCTTTCACTTTTTATATATTGGTGGATTATTTGTTGCACATTTATGAACTGATTTATGGACTTTTTTTATATTTATTTATGATACTTTATTCATGACACAATTTTTTTAGTTTTTTATGCATGCATTACATAATTCATTTATTTGGCAGGCGCTGCATATATTCTGTGATTTGTTTGGAACTGACATACTGTATATTGGTTCCTTGCTAACTGCCCTATATATTTTTATTAACGCAGACTGTATTTTATTTAGTTTTGCACAAATAGACTGCAAATTGTAAATCTAGCCATTTCTAAAAACTTTTAAAAGATTAGAAAGCCTCCTGGGGTTTGGCTGCTACTTGGAGCTCCATTTGAGAGATTTTCTCTCACTTACTATCATGGTGACGACAGCAACACAGAAAAAAAACTTTTTTTGTAGTAGAGTAGGAAACTACAACTCCTTGTTGTTTAGGTCCCTGTTGTAGATTTTCCCTCACTTCCTGTCAGGTGAAAATATTGTCAATGTGACAGGACATGACGTTAAAGTGCTCTAATGGAATCCTGAATAGTTATGAGCTTAGGCATGTTCAGATCATTATCTGAACCCACCCAAGGTAGCCCAACAGGAAGTCACTTGTACTGGACCAAACACCTGTGGCTGGGGCATTTCCTGCACCATAGCCACAGGGTTTTACAGTCATTGGTTGCTTATAATTGGCCCATGGCGGGCTTGGGCAAGAACCCAACCACACCTGAACTCATCCCTAGTCCTGAACAGCAGTTCCAATACTTCCCCACTCTATGGAAAACTTAAAAAAAAGTTTTGGCTGGATTGAGCATTAGATGTGGCATGGATATGTGTGGAGAAAAAAAATGTACTTATCCCAAGAATACCTTTCAATATGTTCACCCTTTTATGAAGAACAGTAAAAATTATTTAGTCCAGGCAAGACCTAATCACTTCTAAAAAGGCTCCATTTTGATAAACAATTACACTGCTCTATAAAAATCGACCAATGCAGTTCAATTCTCCCTTCCCTTTATTCTTTATTGCTATCCATCTTTAAAAATGATCCCCTGTTTCTTTAGTAGGGCTGAGATTTTGGTGTTTAGAAGCGGACAATCACAATATTACTGGATCCATCCGTACCTGCTAAAGAAGTTTATTTTGTCTTGAGAACACAAAAATAAATCATAACTGTGGGAGGCTGCAGTGAGTTTACAATGGTCTAGCCAATATTTTGAGAGTCTCTATGGTAAATATATTAGTGGATTAACTGGATAGACTGGGGAAAGCTTAAAGCCTAACTTCTGAGAAAGGTAAAATACTTCCTTGCAGTGGGGCTTGCTCCACATTGAAAGGGTTAAATGCTTGTTTCATATCTAGAAGTCTACCTGATCCTCCAATCCCTTGGCAGTCGGTTCTCTCTTCTATACCTTTACACTCTGGTAGTAAACAGTTTTTCAATGTCTTTATGTCTAAAGCAGGGATCTGCAGTTTTCTTCGTGGCATCAAAAGGACCTTTGACTGCTAGAGCATAGGGAAGAAGAGGCTGTGGGGACTGGTCTTACAGCCTGGAGGGAGCTCACGTAGAGGATGATCATTTGATTCTTGCAGTGTGTGGGCATCTTCACTGCAAGGAAGCCTTTTCTTTTCCCTAGTGTTCAGATTTAGCTGTTCGTTTACTTGTGCTTTGAAAATGAAATTAAGGAGGCACACTGATTTACATGCCCACAGCATTAATCTGCGGTTAGCATGCATTTAAGATGTGTTTTTAACATTATGTCACAATGGAGAGATTATCCATATGTTTAAAACAGGGTGAGGGATAGAAAATCTCTCCAGACAGAAAATTTCCCCAAAATGTAGAGAAATCCCAAACCTGACAACATTTTTCCTCCTATTTGGAGCTTTCCTATATATTCTTGGTCCTGTGACTATTCTAAAATTTTAGACATCAGTTTTTTTTCTGGTAAAATGGTCATCAGGACAAGCGAGAGTGAATCGTGTGGGCATAGCAAAAAACCTGCAAAGGGATTCCTTCTCTCCTCCACTCAATCCAAAATGAGAAATTAATAATTGTTAGGGAAAGTGTAGAAAAAAAAACTATTTCATGGCACCACTAACATGTGGGCAACTATTTTATTATAGTGTTGACCTGATTGTCAAGAATAAAAATGATTTGACTGATTGAATAATTTTGAATTCAAATGTTGTAGTGCGAATTTCCTAAAATACATTAACTTGGTATTTTCATCCATACATAGTGAGAATAAAATTTAAAAAATCACTTGTATAATTACTAAGCAAAATATTGTTTTTTTCCTGGTATTATGATTAAATACATCAAATGAATCATTTGCCTACTTGGTTTGCAATGAGACACTTACTTGCAGTCCTTAACCTGGCACCCTTTCATTCTTTTAAGCTGTAACCACAGGGAGGTATTAGGGAACAGCTGGAAGACCTTGTGCCATGGTGAATCTTTCCAGGTTCACAAAGAAAGTTAGTTGTTTTTTTTAGGACTATAGTATAACAGGTAATCACCACGCTATTTACAATGAACTACTGGTAAAATAAAAAAATTGCGAGTAAAGTTAATGCTAAGCACGGTTATATGTTCCCACACCAAAAAAATAAAAAAAAAGTGCAGCGCTACCTTACTAATGAATAACTTAAGGTCCCTTTCACACAGGGCATACTCCATAATGTGCATCAGCCTGCTCAGCAAGGATTTCGCCGCTGATCCCCGCTGAGCAGGCAGATGACAGGTCCATGTCTGCTCTGCTATGTAAAGCGGACTCGGACACAGCCCCGCTGTTCTCTATGGGGCAGCCTGTCTATCTCCATCTAACGGTCATCCAATCCGATGGACAGATGGGCAATGAATCCCCCATCTGTTTGTTTTTTTGCAGACAGGATTGGTTTGGATGGTGGCGGGTGTCATTGGACACATCTGCCACTCCATAGAGAATAGCTGGTCCAATCAGGTCCACCTGAAAAACTGACAGGCGGATCTGATCGGACTACCCGTGTGAAACCAGTTTAATAATAATGGTAGAACCCCCTAATGTATGGTATTCTCAAAAAACATCAATATTACCACAATATCCGTCTCTGCGATATTTAAAGGAGTTGCAAACCCTCAAGGTTTTTCACCTTAATGCATTCTATGCAGCTGCCCCCCGGAGCCCCCCTTTTTCTTACCTGAACCCGATCGTTCCAGCGATGAGCACGAGCCAAGCAGCTCCAGCCGCTGTCTCGGGTCCTCATTAGATAGACTGATAGCAGCAGAAGCCATTGGCTCCCAATGCTGTCAATCAAATCCAGTTACATGGGAGCCGGGGGCGCTGCCGGGACACCGATAAAGAGGAGGAGCCAAGAGCGCTGCCGGGACACCCCAGAAAAGGAGGATCAGGGTCCGCTCTCTGTGCAAAACCCTTGCACAGAGCAGGTAACTATGACATGTTTGATATTTAAAAAAAAAAAGGGATTTTATTAAAACTTACCGTGAAATCCTTTTCTCCGAGTTCACCGACAGACGCAGCTCTTCATGACTTTGTGGGGTTTTATGTTCGTCCTACCAGGAGTTAACTAGGCAGGGAAAAGAAATCAGCTGGCCCCTGGGACTAGGAGGAAAAGACCCCACAGGGCCGTCGCGAGAACCGAGGAGGAGAAATAGCCACAGGGCCGTCGCGGGGGCCGAGGGTACATTGACCTAAACTAACTGTCGTAACCCTCGGTTACCGAAGACGACGATAGTCAGATAGA
>BLSH010429416.1:371764-394755 GCA_018402905.1 Glandirana rugosa | reverse complement strand
GGGCACAGTACAGAGGGGGGCAGGAAGGTACAGTATGGTGGGGGAGCAGGAGGGCCCAGTATAGTGGTTAGGAGGGCACAGTACAGAGGGGGGCAGTAAGGTATAGTATGGTGGGGGAGCAGGAGGGCCCAGTATATTGGTTAGGAGGGTACAGTACAGAGGGTGGGCAGTAAGGTACAGTATGGTGGGGGAGCAGGAGGGCCCAGTATAGTGGTTAGTAGGGTACAGTAAAGGGGGGAGCAGGAGGGCACAGCATAGGGGGGAGGGTAAGCATACACAGTGCAGGGGGCAAGAAGGTACAGTATAGGGGCAGTAATATATACTACAGATATGGTCTCCTCAAGCAGAGCTGCTCAGGGAAGCTGCTGTCACTAATCCTACCTATTCTGGCAGGCTGTCTCTGGACTAAATCAAAGCTGGAACAACAACTCCCCTTCTACCTTCCCCTCCAGAGCTTCTGGCTTTCTTCCATCACTTTGCAGGGGTTAAGAAAGAACCCTGAGGCGGAGCATCTTATTACTGCTGCTGTTTGAGAGGGTGGGATATGTACTGCGCCAATCACATGGGATGAATAGGAGAGGAGCGTCAGGTATTGGTGCAGTACAAATCTTGCCCACGATGATTTACATCTAGTCACCCCTGATTCGCCCAGGATCGTTCCTTGTGGTGTCTTCTAGGACAGGTGCTGATGTGGCTTTTTGCTGGAGTACTTTGAAGATATTGGGTTGTTGACCGTTCAAGGGCGGTGTGTCTTGCAATAACCCTTTCGGGTGCCACTTTTTGGGGGTGACTAGATGTAAATCATCGGCACCTCAACTCTCTCACCACTACTACATACTTTTGGTCTCTATTATTGGAATTCCCCTTCTTTGGGTATTATTTCCTGCCAGATCTATATGTGTCATCAAACTAACCTTGGCCTTTCCCCTTCTGGGAACCCCTCTTGTTACCGTTTTTGGCAACTAATCGTGTTTGGCCAATTTTTGTTTGTTTTCCATATCGTTTATCCTGACATCTGAAATATTTTCTGGAGTGGATGTCCCTTGATTACCAGATTATAAGTATGAAACATCCGGTCCCGGATGATTATTGCATTTAATTATCGACCACCTACCCCTGAGGAAGATATCTCATTCTGTTACATCGAAACGCGTTGGGTCTTGCTCTACCCCCTATGTGGGGCAGACCAGTGGTCTTTTAACCATTTCATCATTTTGTCATTACATTTGTCACTTGCTATCGTCTTATCATGGGGACATACTCTTCCTGTTCCCTTGTGCACTTATGTCTTATGTTGCTTTGATTATATGTGTTGTCTTATCATTTTTAATGTGTACCAATAAACTTTGATTGTTTTTATAATTTGTTCTCCTCTTGATGAGTTGGTTGTCCCAATTTAAAGTCCCATTTAGGGGGTTCTTGCTCTGTTTTCCAAACACGAGGGACGGGGTCAGCCTAACTTTCATTAGGGTTACTTTGATAATCCGCCCAAGGAATTCCCCTCTTTCGTCACAAGTTTTCAATGGGATTAAGGTCTGGGGAGTTTCCTGGCCATAGACCCAAAATTTTGATGTTTTGTACTTCAAGCCACTTGGTTATCACTTTTGCCTTATGGCAAGGTGCTTCATCATGCTGGAAAAGGCATTGTTCGTCACCAAACTCTTCTTGGATGTTTGGGAGAAGTTGCTCTCAGAGGATGTTTTTGTACCATTCTTAGGCAAAATTGTGAGTGACCTCACGTCCTTGGCTGAGAAGCAACCCCACACACGGGCCCGACGTCAGGGAAAAATCTGTGTTTTTTTTGGCGTTTTGCATCGGCGTTAATGAGTGTTAATGCACATTAGTGAGCGCCGGCATCAATAGGCGTTTTTGAAAAAAAAAAAAAAAAGCATTCCTCTGCTATTTTTTTAACCTAAAAAACACCAGTTAACGTCGGTACGGCGTCAGTGAGCGTTTTGCCACGTCGGCGCCAAAAACCTTACAGCCTCGATACGCACTGGCCATGGGTTCTACTTTCAGCTCACTAACGCCGACGCCATCTACAGCTCAAAAACGTCTGTGTTTTTATGGGGCCATTGAATAACACGGAGAGCTGCAAAAAACACCAAAAAACATGGCGTCAAAAAAATGCCCATGTGTATGAGGCCTAATGGTCTCAGGATGCTTTACTGTTGGCATGGCACAGGATTGATGGTAGCTCTCACCTCTTCTTCTCCGGACAAGTTTTTTTCCGGATCTCCCAAACAATCAGAAAGGGGATTCATCAGAGAAAATGACTTAACCCCAGTCCTCAGCAGTCCAATCCCTGTACCTTTTGCAGAATATCAGTCTGTCCCTGATGTTTTTCCTGGAGAGAAATGGCTTCTTTGCTGCCCTTCTTGACACCAGGCCATCCTCCAAAAGTCTTCGTCTCCCAGTGTGTGCAGATGCACTCACACCTGCCTGCTGCCATTCCTGAGCAAGCCCTGCGCTGGGGGTGCCCCGATCCAGCAGCTGAATCAGCTGTAGGAAACGGTCCTGGCGATTGCTGGACTTTATTGAGTGTCTTAAAGCCTTCTTCACAAATGCAGTGGAAATGTTTTTTTATGGGATTAAGTTCATTTTTATGGAAAAGATGGACTTTGCAATTAATTGCAATTCATCTGATTACCCTTCATAACATTCTGGAGTATATGCAAATTGTAATCATAAAAACTGAGGCAGCAGACTTTGTGAAAATAATTATTTGTGTTATTCTCAAAACTTTTGGCCACGCATTTTTTTTTTTTTTTACAAACTAGTGCGCTACAAAGCATAGATGGTTCACATGTACATTGTGGTGCACTAAAATGCAGGTCAGTTGTGAGACAGCAATGCAATTTGTGCATTATCTCCATGCAGGTGTGAATCCTACATCAAAGATTGATAGTAGAAACTGAAAAAGAGCTTGGAGCAGCTTACAGCACCAACACAAAACGCCTCCTTATATGGACAGATTGATAATCTGTATAAAAGGAAAGTACATTTAAAGTAAAATTAAAATAGTTTGGAACCTCAGTGCTCCTGTCATAAAAAGATGGTCTATTAGCCAGTAAAAAAAAATATAAAAATGTAGTATTGTAGTAGCATAAATAATAACCACCACAATAGTTATGGGATTACATAATGGTTAGTGCTACCACACACAATTGCACTACAACACTTATACAAACTTCTTCAAATTCTGCCTTTATTATGAAGAACTACAAACCTCAACTACCTTATCAGGTTTAAGCCTTTGTTCACATTGAATGCAGCTTTGAAATTGTGTGACTTCATCTGAAAACACACGATTTCAAAGCCGCATGTCAGTGTGACTTCAGGTGCTACTTGGAAGGCATCTGTGTAGCTTTATGCACAGATGTCTATCCTAGTCACACCAGAAATTTCAAATCGATGCAGCATGCAAAGTCGGAGTCGCACCGATCTGAACAGCGCCATTGCCGACAATAGGGTGCAACTTGTCATGCGATTTGACTTGTAAAATCGCATTATAAGGCGCTCCGGTGTGAACAGGGGCTTAACTGAGGAGACATTGAAATTACGGCTGCATTCACACCTGCAAATGGACCCACACTCTGAGCCCCACAGCTAATTGCAGCCACATGCATGTAATCGCTCATGCAGCGATCACATACGAGTGATCAGCCCTGGATGTAGAATGCCTAATTGGAGTTCAGGTGCATTCACAGGTGTGAAGTTTGGCTTTTACTAAATCTTGAAGCATTAACAAAGAGGAAGACCTAAATGGATAGAGCTTGGAGCCAAGATAGTTCTATCAGTTCTTCAGGTGGACCTGATCGGACCATGTATTCCCCCCTATGGGGCGGTGACATGTCCGCTGACACCTGCCACTATCCGATACGATCTTGTCTGCCAAATCCAGATGGATGGTGGTCCTATTTTGCATCCATCTGGTGGATCGGAACGGATGGGATCGGATGAAAATGGACAGGCGGCCTGCTTTCATCCGATCCCCCCATAAAAGGAGAGCGGAACTCTGACAGGTCCGTCTCAGACCTGTCATCTGCCTGCTCAGAGGGGATCAGCGGATCGATCCCCGCCGAGCAAGTGAAGTCCATCAAACGGATCTGCCCCATGTGAAAGGGGCCTAAAAGGTTATCTAGAAATTATCAAAGAATTCCCAATTAAAAAAAAAAAAAGGAAAAGATCTTATGCATTCATCAAGCAGTAGTCTATTGCTTGTGATCTTCCTGTGACTAGTTAACCCAGTTTCCCTTGTCTGGCTGCTGGGTGGCCCGTTTCTGCACCCGAAAAGAAAATACATTTATTAAGTGACTCAGCTCTGAAAACTTTGCAAATCAGGTTAAACCCTGAGAGAAGAAAAGTGTTTTCTTCAAAGCAAACAAGCAAATTAAGGGAGACATCTTCTTTCATAAGTGCCAGGAACAAAAGGAAAGGCAACAGTGTATGTTCTCTGATCAAAAGAAATGGTTTAAAAAAAAAAGTTAAAGAAAATACACATCAGTACAGTCTGATAAAGCACTGACCTCATTATAATTTATGTGAAAATGATTTATCCACTAGCATTTAAGTTATGGTTAGGTTGTTTAGGCATTTATAGTAAAAGCATACATGGCGACGGCTGCTTTAGGCAGATGACCACAGTTATTAAAGTGGAACTACACTTCATCTGCGCACCACAAACCAAAAATGGTATTTGATTCATTTTTAATATTCAAACCAACCCCCCCCCCCCCCCCATCCATCCATGTCTTCATGCTTTATTTTGTTGAGAAATCAGGCAGCATGCAAGTAGGAGAGGGTGTGCTTAGCTGAGAAAGACCCTCCTCCTCTCCAGAAGACTCCTGGGATGTATGGCATCATTTGCCTAGGCCTGGAAACCAGGAAGTAACTGAAGAAATGTAAAAAAAAAAGTTTCAAACAAGTAAAAAGGATATACATTCATATTCATTTACTAATGCCAAGATTAATGCATAAGGATTAAAAATAGTCAATGTTGCTTGAGAGAGTGAAGTTCCGCTTTAAGCTGATAGCAGCCTTTTGCACTCACTAAAAGAAAAAAATACTCCATAACAACCACAAGTACAGGCCCATCCAAAGGAATCAATGCACAAGTAATGTGCTTGCACAGTGAACACATGGCCTAGTCGACAATATTTATTCTCTACAGTATATTCTAGTACATTTCCGCCGGGTCTTGTTTATTAAGTGTCCTAACCCTGGCCAATTTTTAAAAAGTTAGGTTGAAAAAAGACACACGTCCATCTAATTCAACCAATAGAAAACGAGGACAAATAAATTAAAAACCTCCATATACAGAGTCCTATACCCACAGCATGGTCCAATTTGTTTCATCTGGGAAAAAAAATCTAACTGAACCCCTAAGGCAACTGGATATTTCATGGATATCTCATGTTATTACTTGTAAGTGTTAATAGCCACTTATATTCAGTGCATTCAGGAATGCATTAAGCACTTTTTCTTTAAAAAAGTTCTTACCGAGAAGCCTTTCCATAGGCAGAGGTTAAAGCCTACTCCAGTCTCAAAGAGTGCCTTCTGTACTCTATATAATGACATTAAAAGCCAAGTTCATCTTAAAAAAAATGGACATATTTTTTGCAGGTAAAAAAATTGTAAATTTTTATTTTCTGGAGCCTGCAGAACATTGCAACCGCAATCAGCAGATCGTGGTGCAATGTAAGGCTCCTGCAGAATCCCAGTATAGCTGTCTGCCTGTACCTCCTTACGGGAGCCATTAACAATTTGTTTGCCCTTTTCTGCACCCCCTCCAGTTCCCCCATATCCCTTTTGTGAACTGGTGTCCAAAACTGAGCTGCACAATCCAGGTGGAGTGTTACTGATGCGTTTTACAGGGGCATAAATAGATCTCTCTCTCTGGAGAATATACTTCTTCTAGTTCATGAAAGTATTTTGCTTGCTTTAGAAACTGCAGCTTAGCATTGCATGCTATTATTATGTTGAAAGTCCAGGCTAAGTCCTATAGTAACTAGCCTGTAGAGGAAAGATGTGTATACTTACCTATTATAAGGGCGGTCTGGTCACGTGATCGGCTCCCAGCACCAACTTCAGGAGAGAGCAGCGACAAGCTGCCTGAACAATGATGTCACCCATAGGCTTACTATAGGATATCCATTGTCGACTGTCCCTCCCCTCCCCTGAACCCAGAGCTGGTACCTGATCACATGATTGGACCGGAGTGCCCTTAGAACAGGTAAATACACACATCTTTTCTCTACAGGCTAGTTGGTATAGTCCTTAGAATGGGAGTGGGTGCAGGTTTAAGATTAGATAGGTTTAGCCTGGACTTCCACTTTAGGTCTATGATCTACCAGAACAACCCCAGTTGCACAACTCGTAGAATGTATGACACATTTGTGTTTTTAGCTCCCAAATGCATAACTTTATGTTTGGCAACATTAGGCTTAATTTGGCACCAAGTTGCCCAATAAAACAATGCATTCAGATCTTCCCGTAAGTCATTAGCTCTTTGAGGACACATGGGTATAAGCCATCTGGTTCAGCTGTTTTGTTTACCTTTATTTTATCTGTTTCTGGACCATATCAATTTTGAGCCATCATGGTTCATTTGAGGTCGTGGCAATACTACCCCCTCATTATGGACTTGAGCTCCACCATTTTCTTTTTATTGGAGTTTTAACACACCAGGAGTGTGCGTGAAGATAAAAAGTTACAGAACTCTTAATAACAGCATTTAGGAAGACCAATACGAAAAACGGAAAGGGGGAAAATGCCCTATACAATAAACATTTGACAAATGGAATTAACGAATGAAAGTAAACTAGCATCCATGTTTAAAAAGTCATAAATTCCATTTATTTTGCTTGGTTGGAATGACTGAAAGTAAATATTCTTGGTTCCAGGCAGAACAAGAGATGACTGATAATCAATTATGTGATCACACAGTTCTTAAGTCTTAGAGCTGGCACTGCCACACAAGTGATGCAGCACTGGTGTTTGCATGTATGTTTCTTTTTTGAATACCCCAAGCTTCTCCTGTAATATATTTAAATATATTTGGGGGATTTCCTTGGGGCTTTTCGAACTCTCTTTTGCAATCTGTGCTTCATTTTGAATTTACGCTATCTTGATTTCCTTTTTTCATATATTGTTACATGCTTTGTAACATACAGGTGTTGAAAGCATTCCCTAATTTCTATATTTTTTCTAAATGCGCTTTTCTTATTCTTCATTACTTTTTTAACATTGGATCTGAGCCACATAGAATTTACATTTAGCCGTTAAAACGTGCTGTCCAGAGGAAAATATTTTGCAGTGTGTTTGCAGTAGTGGATTTGAAACATTCCCATTTTTGTGTTGTACTATTTGATGACGACATCCCCTCCCAACCCATGTCTTGGAGAGCAGTCCTTAGCATTGCAAAAGTTCCTCTCTAAAAATGTAGTGTTTTTAATTTTCCAGTATGTGCTTGATATTTACAGCTTAGTCCTAAATTAAATCACATTATGGTCACTGCTAACCAGATGTGGCTTCTATAAACTGTACCACAAAATTGTTTTGCAATAGGTTTTCAAATTTCCACCCTTTCAAAGTTCCAGCAGTGCCTTTACACCAATCAATTTCAGGGTAGTTAAAATCTCCAATTTTCACCATTGTCCTAGCCCTTGCAGACCTTTCTATCTGTGTAAGAAACCGAGTCTCCTCATTAACACTGGGGTGCCTGTAACACACTCCAATAATTAACTTTGCACAATGCACACCCTATATGCATCTCCACTCATAATGCCTCAGCCCCATCACACGCTCCATCAACAAGTTCCTCTCTCACACTTACTTTTTACATAGAGACAGACACCTCCACCTCTTTGTTTTACCTGGTCTCTCCGAAAGAGAGCATAGCCAGGAATATTAACAGTCCAATCATGTGAAGAATTAAGCTAAGATTCAACAATACCAACTAAATCCCAGTGCTTTTCAAGCACCAAAGCTTCTAACTCCTATTTTGCTTGGCAGACATCTGGTATTGCGAACAAACACTTGAATCCATTGTCACATTTTGCACTTGTATGCGTGTTAACCATATCTTTTTTGTGGTACAACAGAACTGTAAAAGCCAACGTTTGTAATATTGAAAACTCATCACCTGCTATAGCCCTACTCCTATTCTACCATAATTAGCATCTGACTTATCTTCCCCTATTAAATTTTAACTTTCCTTCCCCCTTAATCCTAGTTTAAATTATCCTACAAATCATTATCCAAACTTTACATAAACCTCATATAAGTTCTACCCCTATAAAAAGTCAACAGAGTGCTCTAAAACCCACAACCTTCCCTCTTAAACCAGGTATTTGGCTATGTGTTTGGTTCTCTAAGCAACCACTGTCCTTTCCGTGTTGCACATGGCACATGGAATATTACTGGGAATATAACCTTGGAGGCTCCTCCCTTCAACTTGCAGCCTAGTTCTTTAAAATGATTCTTAAGGATCCTCCATTTTCAATGTATTCTGTCATTAGGCCCAACATGAACCAAGACAGCTGGGTCATGCCCAGACCCTCCCAGTAATTTGTCTACTCGATCCGCAACATGCCAAACCCTGGCACCAGGGAGAAAGCTAATTATTGAGGGGACCAGGACACAGAATACAATATTTTACACTGCTTTATCATCTTCTGTCTAGTCTTCTTGTAGGAAAAGTTATGTTTGTGCACTTTACCTCTAGTACATTTCAGCCTAATTAAAATTGTCCTGCTTCTTGCCAATTTTACACTGCTTGATCATCTGCTTTCCAATAATTTTGTAGGAAAACACCTGCCTGTTCCCTTTGTTTCTTGCACATTTCAGCCTAGTCTTGCCTATTAAAACGGTCCTGCTGCTGAGCAAATTTACACTGCTTTATCATATATTGCATTTCAATTCTTGTAACAAGATTCCTGCTTGTGCCCTACTACTCTTGCTCAATAAAACTGTCCTGCTGCTCCCTAAGAACTCCCCCCTTTCTTCTTCTTCCTTTCCTTCTCCGTAATCAATTTTATTATATTATAACATCACCTTTGAGCAAATCTAGACACTCCTCTTTGCGACTAAAGCTACAGTGACATCCGCCCTCTCAAGCAAATCTCCTTCTTGGTAACTCCCTCAGACCCCCACCTTCTGCGGCACAGTGAGTCCCCATTTGGGGTGCCCAGTAGGTGACTTGGTCAACCGGGATCACTCCTAGACTAACTACTATTCATCACTCTCTCATGGATTCCCTCACATGTTCACTGTACTCCCTATAATTTACTATAGTCGCAACCACACACCAGTATGATGTTATGTCTAAACCCTTTTTCACCAATGTACCATAACAACTTGTTCTATATGCTCAGCTGTAATTTTCTTGAAATTTCAAAATAAAAGTTGTTAAAAAAAAAAAAAAAAAAAACTGTCCTGCTGCTGGCCAACTTTAAACTGATTTATCATCTGAAAAATCTTGCCTGTGCCTCATATCTTTCAATTTTGGCCTATTTCCCTCATTAAAACTGCCCTGTTGCATTTCTTTACAATGCTGTATCGTCTGTGGTCTCCTACTTCTCGAGATTTTGATAGAAACTGTCCAGATGCAGAACAGTTTTGCACCAGTGAAAACAGGGACAGCCTCAGCAAACCGCTATCTATCTGTCAGGCAAAGAAGCCCTTTTACCACTTGAAAGAAAAAAAAAAAATATATATAACCAATAAAAAAAAAAGGCTTTTTAAAAAAGTGAAATGAATTAGATTGGGAGCCGCTATTAAATATAAGTTAAGTTAAGCTAATTAAAAAGGAAACACTGCCAAGTAGCCACTGCCAGAGTATGCTGTTGGTGAGGTTGTCCATGTATATTGTAACAGCATACAGATTTAAAGGGGTTGTAAAGACAGAAGGTTTTTTTATTTAATGCATTAAGATAAAAAAATGTTTGTGTGTAGCAGCCCCCCCCCCCCCAATTACTCAATTACTTACCTGAGCTCCTTCTCTCTCCAGTCTTAGCCATCCAGGACACTCCTCCTGATTGGCTGAGACATAGTAGCAGCGTCATTGGCTCACACGGCTGTCAATCAAAGTCAGTCAGCCAATCAGGAGAGAGAGGGAACAGGGCCTGGGCTCCATGTCTGAATGATTAAACGGAGCTCTGACTCGGCTTGGGTGCTCCCATAGAAAGCTGCTGGCTGAGGGGGCACTTGATATGAGGGAGGGGCCAGGAGCTGCAAAGAGGGACCCGAGAAGAGGAGGATCCGGGCTGTTCTGTGCAAAACCAAATGCACAGAGGAGGTAAGTATAACATGTTTGTTATTTAAAAAAAAAAAAAGCCTTTACAATAACTTTAAGGCATCTCATTTAAAGGGTGTGTGTTCATTCCATGTTGCCCATGTTATTTTTGGCAATGGTACATGTAAATTATGGCAGTGCCCAACTTTGCATACCTTTTTGACATTTGCTTGCATATTAGCCCTAAAAATGGCCAGAATTTACAGGTTTCAACCCACATAGACTTCAATGAGATCTGCTATATAAGCAGTGGCTTTAAACAGCATTCAGTAAAAAGCATAGAGTGGCCTCTCCCTCTGCTGTGGACTAGCCATGGCACTAAAGTTGAATCAGTAGCAGTGTTGTGGACCCCCTGCATCTCTTACCTTCCACTTCCTACCACTACGTAGGTGAGAGTGATCTGAGAAGGGATTTAAGTGCAAGAGAATAGCTGTTTGTTTCACTGTCCTTCCATAATCTAGTTGTAAGCAGGGATCTCCGAAATGTGATGTGTCAGTGTGTGAAACAGACAGGCATGTCACACAAGGAACCGTGTGAATAGGTTGGTCTACTCCTTTGACCCTAACAGAGATGTTTTTCTGCATGCCAATAAAAACCCCTTAGGCACGAGGAACAGCCATGCCTTGCTGGTGACAGTTACTATACTGGAAAAAAAATGAAATGTCGATATGAAGAAAGTGAGTTTAATAAACAGGTCAATTTTACTGACTGGTTTTTAAAATAGAACATGCTTAGTATCTAACACTGAAGTGTCTCTTGAGCTGCAGAGAAATACTGACAGAAAGATAAAGATAACAGCTGCTCCTCTGCTTGCACATATCCTGTTCTACACAGGAGCAGTGACCTATCCAGCCATGGTTTTGTCAACTATATCTAACACTGAGCACGCTTAGAGCCTGTAAATCAGGTAATCCATATGTTTGACTAGAAGCTAATGGGGTGCCAATCAGTAATACCGAGTAACACAAAAATTAAAAAAAGCAGTGCAGAATCAGAAATCCTATACTACAGGGGTCTACATATAAAAGCTTAGTAAAAAATGGACAGAGGTTTTGTATGGCGATGTGTTAGAAATCAACATTCTTTGAGCGTCCATGGGAACCTTCTTGGGTTCAGCAATAGAAGACACATTGAGAAAAAGCTAAAATGTGTCCAGTGTATGAAAATGAGCACAATCAGTTTTAATAGGGCTTGTCTTATATTTACATTTATCTGCATATTTCTGAAACCATCTCTTGAAGTTTAAAATATTTCAAAGAGTGATCCTATTGTATTGTTTGAAAACAACAGGGTATAAGTGTATGGGTTTTTAGGATCTGATCCTGCATCTTCTGCCCGTGTGTTCACCCAACTTGCTGTGCTGTCCTTTCTGTGCACTTTCTCCCTGGCTTCCTTCTATCTGCTCTCTTCTGTTCCTCAGGCTGTGCCTTGCAACCCCCTGCTCCTTTCCGTCTGCTTACACTTCTGTGTTGTTTATACCCTGCCTGTAGATATTGAAGTGTGTCTTCCCATTAGCCTAGCATTGGAACACTGTAGTCTGCCTTAAGTTGGCAATCCCAGCACTTTGCCTTGGATAACCTTGCCTTCATTTTGATTATCTTTGCACATCTGACTTCTGCCTTCTGTTTTAGCTCATGTTTAGCCTACTCTTTTACCTACTGTGTTTTCGACCATTCTCATTTGTTATTAACCTATTCCTCATGTTCACACCTGTGCTATAAAGTCTACGGATTTCCTTGTTTGCCAGCTGTCACCAGCAGGACAATCCCAAGTTGTTGTCACCCATTCCCCACCATGAGGGGCTCCCGTGATGACAAAGACCTCCTAGATTTTAAAACTTGATGAGAGCCTTTCATTAGCTGCTTGAAACATGATTTTACACTTTTTCATGTCCTTGTCTTCTACTTGATGTCCTTATATTCAGTCAGTTCTTTCATTGGTATGCCAACTTTCAACTCGGTTCTGGCTGGCTATCATCATCTTTATTTTGCTACCTGTGACTATGTCTTCACTTGCAGTTTCCTTGGTTCCAACATTAGGAAAATATATTCCAACTCTGACATTTAAAGAATATCTGAACTGCACACACAGACTACTAACCAAAACATGTATTCTGGGAAAAAGATGAAACCAACCCTGACAAATATATTTAGGTAGTAAGCTTAAGTGCATAGATAAAATCAAGTCAGGGAAAAGCAACTGAGCAGATCGAAAGTGGTAAGACCCTTAGAATGCTTTACACGTTAAGAGGCAAAGCCACTGTCTCAGAAGCAGGTGTTACACTAATACTGTATTTGCTCTTACTATGGACATTATTTCTACAGATTAATATATATGTTATCAGACTATTTTTTCTATGTTTGGACAAAGGTCCACATTCAGACAGGAAAATAAAATAAAGTTATAATATTTGATATTTGTTATATAAAATATTTATATGCATGAGTTATTGTGTATTTGTGTGGATTGTTACAATAAAGCAAAGTTTTGTGATATTTGGACATGTAGTCCCATAGAATATGCAAACCACATCCAAAAAGGCAACCAAATTGCACTACATAATTGCACTGGAAATCGCATCAAAATCGGATTGCAGTAGTGTAAACCTCCTCTCAAGCTGGCCACAGACGTGGTTCGAATCTCAGTCGGTTCCGCAAGAGCTGGCCGAGATTCGAACAATGTATGGGCAGGCTGAATGTACCCAAGTTGTTCGATCTATCAACTTGGGTACAACCAGCCAGTCTGCTGGATTTTACATGTGATTATTGCTAGAGAACCCCCCGCCTCCCCCGGGAGAATGCAATGGCTCAACGGGAGGGATTCCCCTGTCAACCCTTTCTGTGTTGATGGGGGAATTAAGCGAATGCGGGAATCGAGCAACCCATGGTTTTGCTCCATCTATGGCCAGCCTTAGGTAGCATAATAAATGATCTACAGATGTGCTCATAAGTTTACCCTGGCAGAATTTATGATTTCTTGGCTATTTTTCAGAGAATATGAATGAAAACACAAAACCATTTCTTTCACTCGTGGTTCGTGTTTGGTTGAAGCCATTTATTATCAATCAACTGTGTTTACTCTTTTTAATTCATAATGACAACAGAAACTACCCAAATGACCCTGATCATAAGTTTACATACCCCAGTTCTTAATACCGTGTATTGCCCCTTTTAACATCAATGACAGATTGAAGTCTTTTGTGGTATTTGTGGATGAGGCTCTTTATCTTCTCAGATGGTAAAGGTGCCCATTCCTCTTGGCAAAAAGCCTCTCTTTCCTGGAAATTCTTGGGCTGTCTCGCATGAACTGCACGTTTGAGATCTCCCCAGAGTGGCTCAATGATATTGAGGTCAGAACCTTCACTTTATTCTGCTGTAGCCAATGACAGGTCGACTTGGCCTTGTGTTTTGGATCATTGTCATGTTGGAATGTCCAAGTATGTCCCATGCGCAGCTTCCTGTCTTATGCATGCAAATGTTCCTCCAGTATTTTTTTATAACATACTGCATTCATCTTGCCGTCAACCTTGACCAAATTTCCTGTGCCTTTGTAGCTCACACATCCCCAAAACATCAGCGATCCACCTCCGTGTTTCACGGTAGGAATGGTGTACCTTTTATCATATGCCTTGTTGACTCCTCTCCAAATGTAGCGTTTATGGTTGTGGCCAAAAAGCTCAATTGTGGTCTCATCACTCCAAATGACTTTGTGCCAGATGGTTTGAGGCTTTTCTCTGTGCTGTTTGGCGCATTGTAAGCAGGATACTTTGTGGCATTTGTGCAGCAATGGCTTTCTTCTGGCGACAGCCCATCTTTCTTCAAGTGCCTCCTTATTGTGCATCTTGAAACAGCCACGCCACATGTTTTCAGAGAGTCCTGTATTTCACCTGAAGTTTTTTGTGGGGTTTTCTTTGCATCCCGAACAATTTTCCAGGTAGTTGTGGCTGAAAATTTAGTTGGTCTACCTGACCGTGGTTTGGTTTCAACAGAACCCTTCATTTTCCACTTCTTGATTAGAGTTTGAACACTGCTGATTGGCAGTCTCAATTCCTTGGATATCTTTTTATATCCTTTTCCTGTTTTATACATTTCAACTACCTTTTCCCGCAGATCCTTTGACAATTCTTTTGCTTTCCCCATGACTCAGAATCTAGAAACGTCAGTGCAGCACTGGATGAAAGATGCAAGGGTCTGTCAGGAGTCCAGAAACTCACTGACCTTTTATACACACACACTAATTAAAGACAAACAGACCACAGGTGAGGATGGTTACCTTTAATAGCAATTCAAACCCCTTTGTGTCAACTTGTGTTCATGTTATCAGGCCAAAATCACCAGGGTATGTAAACGTTTGGTCAGGGTCATTTGGCTAGTTTCTGTTGTCATTATGATGTAAAAAGAGCAAAACACAGTTGATTGATAATAAATGGCTTCAGCCAAACAGTAACCATGAGTGAAAGAAATGTTTTTGTGTTGTCATTCATATTCTCTGAAAAAAGGCCATGTAAACTTGTGAGCACAACTATATATACAGTATACATATGACTTATGACTTAAAGCGGTAGTAAACCTGCACCAAAAAAAAAAAAAAAAAACCTGCAAGACAATAGCATAATGTGTTAGTATTTATCACATACTAGCACATTATGAAATACCTTCGAACGAGGCCCCCGCACCTCGACACAATCAGCGCTGAGGGAGCCAACATGATGTCCCACTTCTTTCTTCCGGGTACGCGGCTCCAGCACTGTGAGTGGCCGGAGCCGTGAGAAGTCACTCCCGCGCGTTCCGGCAGCGAGCTCTGATTTTTCTGCAACCTCCGCCGAATCATCAGAGCGCATGCGCTGTGACGTCAGGCGGCTGCATGCAGAGTGAATATCTCCTAAACCATACAAGTTTAGGAGATATTCATTTTACCTACAGGTAAGCCTTATTATAGGCTTACCTGTAGGCAAAAATCACATTAGGGGGTTTACAACCACTTTAAGACAAACTATAAGTAAGTAAATTCACAACTATTCGTAAAAGACAGAACACAACTTCAGTGACAGCTTTTAGGTTACCTAAAATAAAAAGTCTTATTTTTTTACAGCTATAAACGCCAGAACACACTGCTGTTAGATAGGTTACTTAGATCAGTGGCTCTCAACCTCAGTCCTCAAGTACCCCCAACAGGCCATGTTTTGGGAACTTCCCTTAGATAAAATAGCTCTTATCAATACCATGTCATTGATATTGATTTAAAGCAGCTGTGCAAAGTAAAGGAAAACCTTAAAACATGGCCCATTGGGGGTACTTGAGGACTAAGTTTGAGAACCACTGACTTAGATTACATACAATATATATTTTCTTTATGTTAAGTGAATGAATGTGAATGAATGCCAATTAATGTGAAAGTGTAACATGAAAGCCCTGCACACATAATCAGAATATCGTACAAAAAATACCGCTTCTGAAGCACTCATACGATAATCTGATCCTTAGTGCAAAGCTTTCATCCAAAATTTTCTGAAGGGACAAACGTAAAATTTTTTCTCCTACCGTATGATTTTCATTTCATCTGTCAAGTTTTCATCCAAAAATACAATACAAATACATTACATCACTTCAGATTTTTTATTCTGTCATACTTTAGTAACCTATTCATTTTCGATATGGAGTCTAGTACACAAAAAAACGGGCAATCATTCGTCCGATCATCATGTGTACTAGGCTCTAGGGCTGGTTCACACCTGAATTGCACAGGAACACATGCTGCGTTTCTATGCAGCTCATTCCTTGAAATGGGCTGCAAATTGCCCTGGAACTCAGATAAAGTAGTGCATGCACTACTTTTAAAAATGTGCCACACCAGATCGCGTGGTATTGCGTCATCATGTGATTTGGGATGCCAATAACAATACATTGGCACCCACAGCAGATCACAAGGGCAGTGTGTTGAAGCACTTTGCAGGAAACAAGCCATTCCCGCAAGCACATTCTAGTGTGAACTGGCCCTTACAGGCATTTACCTGCCCATTCTCTTCAGAAGAGCAAAGCCATCATCAAAAGGTTGGCATCTACTTCCTAGACTGATATATGGCTTCATGTACATTCTGATGACATATAGATCACCTCCTGCTGCAGCCTCTCAATTTGTGACTAGCTGCAAAGTTACAATGTTACGGCCTGATAACAAACAGAGGGAATGCTTCTGCCTCACCTCACGCCACGAGACCAGCCAACTCCAGCAGCACAGCCACATTAGCCGCTCAGCCGCACGGGCGCCCACCGCTCACCCAGGAACGAACAGATCACCACACCATCGCACGGCATACCAGCGCCCTCTATCCACAGGTCGGCAGTCAATATCCTCCCCCAGGAGGGGTGAGGTGCGACATCCTTGGCCTCCTTCCTCGCTCTTTCAGCCTACCCGGCAGCGATGTTCCTCGGCCAGCAATTACCATGTACCAATGGGTAAGACTTTCTGGTTGTAACCGCACAGCTGCACCATTCCAGCAAGGTGCTTCCTACCAGTTTCCTTGGCTCGTGGTCACCATACACACATGCAAGTCCATTTCCCAGCTTTCTATTTTGGGCCATTCATGTGTAGACCTCACAAGTCCCTCATCACAATTGTTTCCCAATTTTTTGCATTCAACACAATCAAGCGTTCAGCTGCGATTTTATAGTGATCAATTTACATTGACTATTTTTTTTATATTTTTTATATTCTTAATATATGCTTATATATGCTCACGCCTATGGTTTTTATTCAAGGTGTTATGTCTTTTTTAGAATAAACCACTTGCTATTAACTTTGAGTTCTACACCTTGTTCATGATTCTATAGCTGTCTCAAGCGCTTATGTGCAACAGTTGGCACAATGCTTCTGCCTGCCTGCAGCATATTGATGAAACTATCTCAGCCTGAAGACATCTAGAAAAGGTAACTAAAAAACCCCAATAAAATACACGCAGGGAGCCTCCAGGTAGCTGGACATCAAGTAAAGCTTAGAGGTCTTATCCATATCCAGTCTAGACAATAAAAGGGCATGCAGCAGACTGAAGAGCTCTTTTTGTCACTCCGCTCTCTCCTCCTATTAGCCTGTTCCTCATGAAGAAAAAAAGCACTTCAACACAACTGTCTGGCTTCTTGTGCTTCCCCTCCCTTTCCCAGTTCAAGCTCTGATTTACAGGGTCTGCAAGAGACTGATACTATGTCAAGTGTGTTTTAAATTTAAACATACATTCAATGGTTTATTAATGAATATTAATTTGTATTTTCTATCTGACTGGAGTTCAGCTCAAACCATGAGCACTGTCTTTTTCTGCAACTGATGACTATCTAACCAAAGCACAAGCAGTTAACCGGGCTGTGACCAGTGGCGGATGGTGTTTTTTTTGGGGGCAGCAAACAACCATTCCCCTCGGGTGGTTGGCGGCACCCAAAAACCTCCCCCCGCCCACCCCAGGTTTCATCCATCCTCCTCCTTTGTATCACAGTGGCTTTTGCCGGGCGCCTCCTCCTCCTAGGCATCCAATAGGATCACCTGTCCTTTCAGCCAATCAGGTGACGGGTCTCAGATGCACTTCCTTATTGGCCGAGAGGTGGATCAGTGTGAGAATGTCACACAGCTCTGCGCCCAGTGCCCACCCTTTTTTGAAGCCTATTAGAGCCTCTGGCTCTAATCATGTGCTTCAAAAAAATACCCCCCCCCCTCCACTGGAATCCATGCATCTAGAGCCCTGCATGAAGATTAGGGGGCCGGACACATGGATGGGGGGGATGTGACGCCCATGCACTCCTAATGGACGGCCGCCACTGGCTGTAACCAATTATTTATTTCAGCACAAATATACAGAAAAAGAGTAAAAATTAACTCACATGCATATTCATTATAGTTAAATACTCCTCTTTAGCCTATTGTTAACAGTATAGGTTATTTTAAAATTAATTTAAATCTGAGTTTAAATGCTCTTAAAATAAAATGAAACTGATATGTACTGAAAGTTCTGTAAATGTGACATTGTAAGACATATCTTTCTTATTACAATCTGTATAACGAAACAGTCTGTTCCAGTGACAAAATGCCCTGAAACCACCAAAGATAGATAAATTATTAAAGCAGTTACCATGGTTTATTGGCTGTAGTAATACTGAATTGGAAAAAAGTACAGCACAGGAACTTCAGTTAAGCTTGTCTTACAGATCAATTTTCTGCATAGTTTATAACTACATTTAAGACTAGGTACAGGACTCTAATAATTGTTCACTGCTCTGACAGCCCTCTATGTCAATATTTTAAATGGAAGGTGTGTACTACTGGTGCTTCACATTCTGTCTATACCTTACAACAATATCTGAAAACCTAAAGGCACAACCAGGTATAGCTTACAGAAGAAATATATGGGCTAAAACAGAGATCTGCAACCAAGGAAAGAGAGAAGGACAGATGGAAAACAGGGTTGTAACTGTGTACACAAAGGTGTGCTGCGTATCCAAACAAAATAGTCGATTGAAACAACAGATCATCAGAGGATGACAGGTAAGGCAAAGTTAGTGACAGCTTACAATAAACTGTCTGCAACTTTTGAGATGTGTCGTGTCAAGCAATGTTTGATGGATGTCTATTGCACTTTTGTTGTTTATTGGGACTTGGTTGACGATGCAGGAAAACAATGCGTTTTAGAGACTGAAGGAGTAAGAAATATTTTTAATTTGCATATACATATCTTAGGGTATATATATGTCTAGGTTGTTGTTTTGCTTCCTTTTGGTTGGTTAAATATAGCAATAAAAGCTTTTGTTATATCCACTGAATAAATGCAAACCAAATATATCCTGTGGGCCCAACTCTATGTTTAATGTCCCATTAAAGCAGAGTTCCACCCATGTAAAAGTCAGCAGCTACAAAAAGTGTAGCTGCTGACTTAATAATCGGACACTCACCTGTCCCTCAATCCAGCGATGCGGTTGCCCGAGGGCTCGCTCTTCGCCCCCTCCCCTCGGCGGCAGCAGCATCACAGATGTGCGCGAGTCGCGATGCGCCTTGTGACTGGCCGGCGTATCTTCTGGGACCTGAGACGCGTCCCAGAACATCGCAGAGAGGGAGGGGGGAAGGTGGACTTCCTTCCTGGAGCTGTGGCGCCAGGGGAGGAAGTGGACCTAGGACCCTGTGAAAACATGGTCCCTGGTCACCCCCCAAGTCGGGGGGTCACCTTCCATTAAAGCGGGAGTTCCTCTTTTGGGTGGAACTCTGCTTTAAATAGTTTGTTTGGGCCACGCTGGCCTAAAGAAACCATTTACTGCACATGCTGTGTTAAGGCCGGCCATACAGTTCGAATCACGGCCGGTCCAGCAGGATTCGAACCATTAATGGGAAGGCTAAATGTACCAAGTTGATAGCCACTAGCGATAATCGCTGCCTTCTCCCGGCAGGGACAGCACCCCCTGCCCGCAACAACCGAGAGCAGAAAATGGCTCGACAGGAGGGATTCCCCCGGTCAGCACTGTGTTGATGGGGGAATCTTGCAAATTTCTTTCCTTCAACCCATGGTTACAGGAAAGAAATTTGCACTGTGTATGGCCTGCCTAACTGTATGTACTTCCTATTCCACTCCTAGAACAAAATAAGAGCTGGATGAATAAATACAAAGCTCCTCTGATTGGCTGAGATGGAGATTGTGATGGCACCCACCCACCTCTCTGCCTCAACCAATCCGAGGGGGCATTGTAGCTAATCAAAGAATACAAAGCTTCCTGTGAATGGCTGGGACCAGAAGTTCTCATCTCACTACTGGAACACAGCATGTATATATACTGTCTGTTGCTGAGGCTACATACTGTTAATACAACATGCCCAGCAAATGCACCTGTTAGTGCAGTAAATAGTTTGTTTGGGTCAGTTTGGCCCAAATAATCTATTTAAACGGACATTAAATGTGGAGTAATATTGGTTCTAAAAGCTTTTAAAAAGTTTGCTTTACCTTCATGCATTCTACGCACAAGTTCTTCCATAGGAAGTGGCTTGCTAAGGGGGTACTGGATGAAGAGGAGGCGGCAGGAGAGCGGGCAGGGGACCCAAGAAGAGGAGAAGTGGGGCTGCTCTGTGCAAAACCATTGATAAAAATGACCATTAGAAACACTTTAACTGCAGTAAGCAGAAAATGCTGCTATAGAACATTGTTATCAGCTCTGCGTGAGTTCTATCTGTGAATTACAGAATACCTCCTTCAATGTTATGGAGATGATCTGTAATTCCAACACACTTTATGTCATAGGGTTACAAAAGCTGGTCCCTCCACAGATAGAGTACAATGAGTGAGCAATGTCACTCATTGGGCAGGAAGTATGTTATTTGCAGGATTACTATGTGAAAATAATGAACAAAAAAAAGTTAAAAAAAGAGAAGAGGAATGCAGCCACTACATCTAAGGACTAGCATGCTACAATGCATTACATTTTTGTTCTTGGGTGTAGATATGCATTTATTATTTCCAAGAGGACCACCTGATGTTGTGTACGAGCATTACATTTTTACAAAATGGTAAAGCTGAATACCGTGCTAAAATCCAAAAAAGATTAAAAAGAAGCAGCTAGCACGGCACTGAACATAAATGCAATAAATAAATAAAAAAAATTAAAAAGTGCAAATATGAAGAAGAGGGGTTCTAAAAATCCTCCATACAATATTCAAAGTGTAGAGTTAGTGCAAAGTACAGTAAAAAAGGCAATGGTAAATATATAAATGAATATATAAATACAAAAATATATAGAATAAAGTGCAAAGCAGTGCAAATCCGAGTCCGTGAATGTGCAAAAAATAAGCCCAACAATGCCCAAAGTGTTGGAAATGATGAAACCTTGAACAATATCCACAAGTAAATAAAGTTCCCAGTTTTATCAAAAAATACCCTACTTTCTAATTGATCTGTATAAAACTTTTACCTCTTGTGCAAAAAGTAACATTATGGGTCATAGCTATCCTCTGCAGTATGTGCATATGGATAGCTCCAGGGGCATTTCAGATGCAGCAGAGGGAAAAAAGGATATCAGCTGAAATGTTTATGTTGGGTGTGCACAAGAACTACACTATACATTTTTGGCACAGTCTCAAAAGCTATACAAAAGAATAATATGGAAGATGAGTACACACAACACCTGCAGCCAGCAAACTGACAGCAATTCTAGCTAATACAGAAAAATGAGTATGCTACAGTCTCTGTTACCGGGCCTTTTCCCCAACTGGGAACATGACAAATACTTTAAAGTGTCACTAAACCCAGATCATAAAAACCTATCAATAAACCCTGTATCACATGCTGTCCATACTCACTCCCTATCATATCTGAGCTGCCCATGTGACTATAGAGTCACACATGTGGGTGTATACACTCTGGTAAATGACAGCCCCCTCCCTCCCTCCCTCCTCCTTCATGACCACTAATCAGCTAATCACCATGGGGGCAGGATATTACATGAAGATTGATGGAGGCTTCATCTCCCTCTTATACTAAAGCCTCGTACACACGAGCCGATGGTTGGTCAACCGAACATCCAACTTTTCCCCAAATTGGGCGACTTGGTCTAGCATACTAACGTGAAGCAAGTAATCAGCCAACAAAGCCGAGCGTTACGACGTATTACGAGCATATAACGAGGAAGTTCAGGTGAATGTGATTTGTGAATTACAAACACAGGTTACACGACCAAACACTTCCTGGATTCCAAGCATGCATGTTTGCACTTCCAAATTTTGGTTGGTCAACTTCTGTACACACGAGGCAACAATCGGTCAGCTCCTTGTTGGCCAACACAAGTTTTCTAGTCTCGTCGTCCAACTTCTGTCGGACGACGATTGGAAATCAGCTGTAGAATCATGCGTACACATGATCGGATTATCAGCCAACAGGCTGTTGGACGACCGTTGTTGACCAACCATCGGACCGTGTGTACGGGCCTTAAGATACAGGCTGGAGGGGCGTGACATGGCCGGAGAGAAATCAGGCCACACCATGTTATTTTCACAAAATAATAAATATTTGATTTCAAATATATATCTGTATGACAATTTAAAACAGTCAATTGATATTATTTGTATTCCAAAGGCTGTTTTTTGTTTTTTTTTTAACATCTGGGCCACGTGACAGCTTTCTATCGATTAGGAAAAAGGTACTTAGATTTTTTTTAATTAAAATAATTACAGTGCCATCATCCACATACAGAAATAGAAGTGTAAATGTAAATTAAAGTGTGTGTATAGTATCACTTTAAAAGACCATTTGGAGATTATTTCTAGCACAAGTAAAATCAAGTGTGGCAGTGTTCTTTAACCACTTCCTTACCGGGCCATTTCTGACACTCCTCTCCTACATGTAAAAATCATCATCTTTTTGCTAGAAAAATACTCAGAACCCCCAAACATTATATAGTCTTTACCGGGCCATTCCTTCACCAATTTCTTGTGACGGTGTGAACTAAAATGAACACGATCTTTATTAGAGGTTTACCAGAAAATTTCACTATGATATGTGTGTGAAATTAAATGTAAATGTGAAGATAAAGACATACACCTACTACCGTGACATTAATAAAATTAATTTTTTTTAGATTCATGGAAAAAGGATTAGCTATCTTTCGACAGTGCACCGGGTCTACAATTTTTTTTTTGTTTTTTGTCGGAAACCTTATGTTTATTATAGTTAACTGACAAA
>BLSH010429416.1:353325-371116 GCA_018402905.1 Glandirana rugosa | reverse complement strand
CTGGAAAGACTGAGATCAGAAAAAAAAATTCCGATCCCAGCCTTTCCAGCCGTGATCACGGCTTTGTTTACAAAAGCCGGGCCGGGCGTGACGTCATAACATCGCGCCCGGTCCTCCGAGGGTCATAGAGATGACTGGTGACCAGATGGTCACCAGTCATCTCCCTGACGACACTCCAGCGGCGACGGATCTCTTCTCCCTGCCGCCGATCGTACGGGCGGCACGGGAGAAGCACCGAATGGCGGCGGGAGGGGGGGGACGTCCCCTCCCGCTGCCTACAAGAACGATCAAGCGGCTGAACTGCCGCTATGATCGTTCTTGGGGTGTGCAGAATCGCCTGCTGAAAAAAATGATATCTGAATGGTGCCTCTAGCTGCTGGCACCATTCAGATATTACCACTCAAAGTCTAGGACGTCCATGGACGTCCTACCGGCGGGAAGTGGTTAATGCCACTCCAAACCAGACAATTTTCATTTTGCTGATTTTTATGTATATTTTATAGATATAGGTTACAAAATGGTGCAGCAATCTGCAGCCAAGTTACTTACCTGTAAAAATAAGAGCACCCTCTAACTGTGTTGTGAGTGAAATGTTCTTGGCTTTTCTCATTCCCAAAGTCTTCCAGAGGATCTGACCACAAAATATCACACATGGGTCCATATGCGGGGGGTTCTTTAAAGCGGTCTAACTGAGAAAAGTGAAAGAACACAGCAATTAGTTTTCAGAATGTAACTAGAACAATTAGAACCAATGAAATAAAATATAAGGCATACACATATGCCCTACACACAGGGAATAGTACAGCAAGAAATGATCACTTAATGAATGGTGTAATATATTTCTTTTAAGAATAGCCATGATTGGAATACTCTTTGATCAAGGCCCCTTTCACACTTGTGCGACACGATTTTACCAATATTTTTTTGCCGCGATTTTGGATCAGTGCGACTTTGGTCTGACTTTGTTGCAACTTTGACACAATGAAAACATATTACAAAGTCGTACAGAAATAGTACAGAAAACACATCTATATTATTCAGGTGGGATTTCCATGAAACTTTGAGGGTTTAACATTGAAGTCTATGGACCTCAAGCTGCATCAAAGTTGGGCCAAAGTAATGCAGGGACTACTTCAAAGTCCTACAGATATGGATGATACTCATTGGAAACAATGAGGAACGACTTGTCATGCGACTTTGCAGTTCCAAATCGCAGGACAACTCACACAAGTGTGAAAGGGGTCTAAAGGTACCGATAGAAAAATCAGACTTCTCACAGACCAGGTCTTTTCCAATCTGATTTTCTAGTAGACAGACACAGTATAATATTTCTATTGTCCATAAAAAATTACAATACTCTTACCTGTAGTAAAAGCAATAAAGAAGTTGCCTTGGTAAGGGTAATCGGACACACAAGTAAGCCAGGGGCAATGATATAACTAGCAAGTCTGCTTTTAAAAGTGAAAGCCCATTTGTATTCCATGTGGAGTTTCTCAACTGATAAAATGATTTTATGTATTCCTTGTATACAGCACACCCAGTTTGAGAAAAATATGGAGGCTTCCTCTGCTCACCTTCCGAAAATGCCAGTTTCTTGGCTGTGTCTGACTTTTACATGTGTGAGTCACCCACCTAGAACCACCATGCAAGAAGTTTTTACACCCGCTTCTAGAGGCATCTGACGTTTTTATTTCCTGCCTCCAAACTCCCCTGCATGTTAGCCTATGTGTCCATGCATACAAACTTTTACAGACATTTAATGGCAGGAGAATTTAGAGGCAGGAAAAAAACCCCACTGCCAGTGGGTCCAAGAGCAGCAGAGTTTGAGCAGAAAAAACATTTGATGTGCATTAACAAGTGTAATTGCGCGTTAATGCTAGGTGCATTTACTGCTTGAGTGTTAATTCATTTCAATGGCCAGAATAAATTATTTGTGAATAAATAAATATAAAAGTAGGCGCAAGCCTTAGAATAAATAAAAAAAGAAAATCTTCTACATGATACCTGGAGAATGCAACACCCTGCCGAGAAGGACTTCACCTTTTACTCAGCTCTACACAATAAATATAGCAGAATTGACTACCTGTTTATATCTCAAAATGATCTATCTTACCTGTGGAATACCTCCATTGAACCAATGGTACTCTCTGATCATCATCCAACAACAATGACCCTAACTTTTCCCGAACGGATTTCCCTGAATAAGACCTGACGTTTAGATTCCTCCCTCCTGACCTCAGAATGTGATATGACTAAGATCAAACAAGAGCTGAGGGACTTCTTTCTACTGAATGACACGCCTGAGGTGACTCCGCTGACTCAGTGGGAGGCACACAAGTGTGTCATTAGGGGTAAATGTATAGCTCTGAAGACAGCCCTTAAGAAAGCCCATCAAGCGACGATTAACGACCTCGTAAATAAAGTCAAAACCCTGGAGCGTATGCACAAACAATCTCAGGCCCACAACACCTATCTGGAACTCATCCAGACTAGACAACTCTTATTAGAAGAACTCAATCGGAGAGCCAGACGCAAACTTACCCTTGTTCAGAAACTCTATTATGAACAAGGAAACAAAAGTGGTAGGCTCTTAGCCAAAGCCCTTCATACCCAAAGATCTGATAACCGTGTGTACTCTTTAAAAGATACACAGGGTCGATCTCTATCTACAAATGAGGAGATTGTAGGTTCATTTGAACACTTCTATAAGGGGCTCTATAACCTCCCCTCTCCCAACGCTACTACTGGGGCAAACCAAACATGCGCTGACCTAATCCAAAACTTCCTCCAAACCTATGGCCCAAACCCTATCCCTACCCCAGATAGGGAACTACTAGATGAGCCCATCTCAGCTGAAGAATTCCAAATGGCAGTCAGACAACTTAAAACCGGGAAAAGTCCGGGACCAGACGGCTTCACGGCAGCTTACTTCAAAACATTTACCGATATTCTCACGTCCCCATTTCTGAAAGCATTTAACAGTTTACACCCCCAGGCACCCCGGATACATGAGCTACTAGAAGCCCATATAGCTGTGGTCCCTAAAGAGAGAAAAGACACAACGACAGTGACGAACTACAGGCCGATATCCCTCCTGAATGTGGACATAAAATTTTTTGCTAAAATACTGGCTAATCGTCTCCTACCCTTCCTACCCCAGCTGATTGATAATGATCAAGTTGGCTTTATACCGGGACGGGAAGCAAGAGACAATACTACCAAAGCTATCAATATTCACCACTGGTTAGAGGAGACACGAGAGAAGGGTTTCATGCTTTCTTTGGACGCGGAGAAGGCATTCGACAGGTTGGCATGGGACTACCTGGAAGCGGTCCTTGAGCACCTAGGCATTGGTTCACGGACACTCCATTTTATTATGTCCCTTTACACAGTGCCATCTGCTAGAATAAAAGTTAATGGCTGCCTGTCGAATGCCTTCCCCATCCGCAATGGAACCAGACAGGGGTGCCCCCTTTCTCCGATCTTATTTGTGCTTACCCTAGAGCCTTCTCTGCGTTGCATTAGAGCCAACCCTGACATCCAGGGAATAACAATAGGGAACCGTATGTTTAAACTGGTGGCGTTTGCTGATGACATTCTTCTTTTTCTTCAAAACCCACTAATCACCATTCCAAACCTTTTGAAGGAATTTGATTTCTTCCACCAATTATCCAACCTTAAAATAAATTACACTAAATCGCACGCATTAAACATTACGCTGTCAGACGAGGAAGTTCGTCACTGTGGCACAAGTTTTCCCTTTAAATGGCAACCCCACGCGATTATGTACTTGGGAATCCAATTAACGACCCATCTCTCAGATCTATTCCAGGAAAAACACTTGAGCGTACTCAAATCCATCACGGCTGACCTCCAGAAATGGGACAAAACAAGATTTTCTTGGTTTGGTCGGGCGGCCATCCTTAAGATGAACGTCCTCCCAAGACTGCTCTACGTCTTGCAGGCCCTCCCAATTAAAATACCGGAAAGCTTTTTCGCTGCTTACAGACGGCTATGTCTAGGCTTCCTTTGGGAACAGAAACGCCCAAGGGTGAGTTACAATCAATTAATTAGGCCAAAAGAAAAAAGGTGGGATAAGTCTCCCAGATCTTAAGCACTACTATATAGCCACCCATCTGACAAGGGTTGTGGACTGGAGAGTCCATGCCGACCGCAAGGACTGGGTCGGTCTTGAATCCTCCTTTGCTCACATACCTATGAAACTAACACCATGGATTTCTCCAGCCCATCTCCCGCAGGCTATCAAGGGTTACCCCCTGATAGGCCCTACATTACATTGCTTCAGAGAAGCCTGTGTGCGGTACGGCATCTCAACTATGCCAGGGCCGCTTACACCAATCCGATATAATCCTGCCTTTCCCCTGGGTCTTCATGGGCAATTTCTAGTGGATATATGGCCGCACCCTGATATGTGTGCGTTTCAGTTTTTTGACGGAGAAAAGTTCCTTGATCGTGCTCAACTGCTGACCAGGGAGGAACAAAGTTCCTTTCCTCTCTGGGCATACCTGCAAATTCGCCACTTTTTAAAAGGTCTCACAGTAAACATTTACATGTCGAGGCAGCTCACTGGTTTTGAAACACTTGATATCGACACTACACTCAATGTTATTTGCCAGCACCCCCCCCCCCCCCCCAATTTAGGGAAAGCATGCAGATCTTGGGAGAGGGACCTACAGTTGGACGTCTCAGAATCCCAATGGGAACGCATTTATACCTTAGCCCACAGGGGCTCGTTAAATGTAACAGTCCAGGAAAACAATTACAAGACTCTAACCAGATGGTATCGTACACCTGCTCTGTTACATAAATTCAACCCCTCCATCCCAGACAAATGCTGGAGATGTCTGGCTGAAGAGGGAACGCTCTTACATATTTTGTGGTCATGCCCCAAAATCCGTCCCTTCTGGGCGAAGGTCAAGGAGATCACCGAACAGGTTACTACCGTACGGTTGGAACTCTCCCCAGCTCATTTATTACTGCACCACGTCCCGCTCCCTATACGTTCGTACTGTAGATCTCTCACAATGCATATGGTCAATTCTGCTAAATTATGTATTCCAAAACATTGGAAATCCCAACGCGCTCCGACAGTCTCAGAATGGCTCCACCGTATTAATAAAACAGCTGAGATGGAGGAATTGATCCACATAAATAAGGACACACCAGCCAACTACAACCGCACATGGGCTTGCTGGACACATTTTTTAACCACAGATAGATATAAAGAACTTATATCCCCTAGCGCTTTGTGCACACCATCCTGATTCTAACACCATTTAGCCATTCAGGCATGGACAAGTCTCCCCCCTTCCTTGCTTCTTGCCAGGTCCATGGAAGGAGAGAACCCCAACCCTAAACAGGGGCAGAAGTTGGGGACTCACTCTCCCAAGACTAAAAGAAGAGATTTTATATGAAATACTGGGCGTAGTGCATTTTCTTTTCTTTTTTTGCGACCTGTTGATTAAGCCTCGTGGTCCTCCCTGGGCTGTCGTGGAGACGGGAGAGACGGCTAATACCCATCCCAATTCCCTAGTGTTTTTTTTTTTTCCCGTCCCTCCCCCCTTATATCCCCACTTATAGCCTAACCTCATCCCGTTACTTCCCCCATCCCCATCTTCCTGCCCTCCCATACCCCTCCCTGACCAGTTTAATGAATCGCACCTATCTACCTATGCGCTGGGATGCCGAACGCGGGACCAGTATAATGCTTCCTACTCACGTAATGGGGAGAATGGTTATAAAGACCACATGCAGTTCCAAACCGTACACTAACATACTTCAATTGGACACCAAGTAGTAGAAGGAACCAGAACAACTCTACGGCACTTGAATCACAATTAAATCGACGCCCTTACCTGATGTTCTACGGATGTGAGCCCAGGTGACCGCGAACCATCTAGATTTGGAGGTACTTGTTTATTTGTTGTACTTTTTATCTACCTTAGGTTATACCTCTATTTGTTACTATGTCTATAATACAGGATCATATGTGGCTTTACGTACCATGGCTCTCTCTGAAATACTATGCGGAGCTAGTTTACCTTTTATTGTCTCTATTTGCCCGATACATGTACATTTTTATTGGTGCAAACTCGTTATTCTGTATCACCTCTGTTACTTGCTATTTCTAATAAAATTCTTTATTGGAAAAAAAAAAAAAAAAAGAAAATCTACAGACTATTCCTATACAAATTTAAATAAATATGTGATAAAAAGTTTAAACGTACAATGATTTACTGCCAAACACCATGCTCTCAAAAGTGCTCTACCACGTACATAGACACTCCGCACTCACCAGAGCACTGCGGCCAGCCATTAGGCGATACATAAATCAAATCCAAATCAAGGGGGGGTTATGAGCAGGATCTTCTCCTATGATGCTCCTAAACTTTCTCAGGCCCACAATAAAATGATCCAAAAAATAGCAGGAGGGGTATATAGTGTAGTATATTTTTAAAAAAACAAAACAAAAAAAAACTATATGCACTCACATCAGTCACATGAGAGTATTGGCACCAACACACACACAGCTAGACTAGCTGAAGGGAGCAGTCCTGCATCACCACTCGCTATCCCAGAGCTGGCGTTTGTTCCACAGACCCCGAATGACATCAGGAAAAAAACACGGAAGTGGCTTCAGCAGCTTGAACCTTGAGCTGTGCGTGTTGGTGCCCAAACATCAATACTCTCATGTGAGTGCATATAGTTTTTTATTTGTCTATTAATGCTAAATAAAATATACTACACCCCCTCCTGCTGATTTTTGGATCATTTTATCCTGCGACTGAGAATGTTTAGGAGCATCACAGGAGAAGATCCTGCTCATAATCTTCCCTTCATTTGGATTTGATTTATGAATCGCCTAATGGTCACTCTGTTGGCCGCAGTGTTCTGGTGAGTGTGGCCTATATATGCACGTGGTGGAGCACATCAGCACAAGGAAGATCCTGGTACTTTAGCACCTTTGAAAGCACAGTGTCTGGAAATAAATCATTACACCAGGGCTCGACAAACCCCAGGCGTCGTGTCACCATGGCAAGTAAAAAATGCAGCCTGGCGCCTGGGTGTTGTCAGCCTGAGTGGCTAGCATGGGGGGCGCAGCCAGGCGCAACATTGCAGGGCGGCCGGCAGGTGTCCAAAATGTTTACTGATGCGGGCGGGACTGGGAAGGGCGAGAGCGTAGCGGAGCTGGAGGGTAGTAGGAGGTGTGGATCAGAGGAGAAGCAGAGCTCATAGGGGCGGGGTGGAGTCCCTGGCAGGAAGTGTCCACTGTGCACCTCTCTCCTTCCTCCTGCTGGCTGCGGTGTTACATCGTCATCGAGCTATCTGGGGAGACTCCCTGCAGCAGGAACCGGCTGCTCTAAATGGGCACAGTAATGGCCCCGAGCCGCACACCATCTCACAGGGGATTCCCCTGCTACTCTTGGCTCCAGTTCCCCTCTGCCCAAGTCTGCATCGATGCAGAGATCAGCTGAATCGCGATGTTCGCTGACGTCATCGCAGCTCCTCCCCCTTGTCATATTGACCTGGCCATGAGGAGCCATGCTGTGCTCACGTGTTGGCGGGGACATGCTTGACTCAGATAAACGTGGCTAAATGCGTTACACACTTTTACAAGCGTCAGGCATTTCTTTTTGCCAAAACGATACTGCCAGGAAGAAGGCTTCTAGGAGAGTTTACAAAATATCCAGTGTGCATGAGGCCTTAAAAAGGAACTGCAGTCTGCTCACATAATTTGTAATAAAAACATCTTTGCCATTCTGAAGCTTCCCTCCAACCACTTTGCATATATTTGTGTATATACACACACATACACTGTGATTCTGTACTTGCCAAATATGTTGCAGAAATCTCCCTCCACTGAGTCTTGCTGCAATCATTTTAACTGTGGGCAGCTGAAGCTGCTGCCTGTTCACTTCCTGGATTTACAAAGAGCCACACCTCCAGCTCTGCAGCCCCTCTGATCTCATTGGCCCTCTTATGACTCACCCCCCCTCCCTTCCTGACAAACTCTCATAAGAGTGAGAGAGAGAGCTGTGCATGATGTCAAACGCCAAGGCATTTTTCCAGCCAAGAAACAGAAAGTGGGCTGTATAAGGTATTTACTGGCAGAAAAAAAAGTTTTACTATCCAAAGTTAAAACAACAAGGGCAGAAGATTTAATAAATGGAAAGATAAAAAAATGACTGAAGTTCTGCTTTAAGAAAATGAATCAATATGGCAGCCAGGCAATTAGCTTTTCATGAAGAGACATTGCTAATGCCAGGCTACCCAATTTTTTAATGAAATGTTATGTTTAACTAGGATTCAAAAACCTTTACAGTTCTCATGTAGTACATATAAATGCAGCACCATTTTAACAGAAACCTGCACTTCGAGAAATATGGGGCTGCCATAGATGACTTCCTGATAACTGATTGGCTCTCTATTGATTTATTACTTTCTAAGACAATTGGTAACAAGAACAGGAAAATGATAACCCCTAATCTGTCTCATACATTCTCAGGAATAGTGACCCAAGCAGTGAAACCACTGGACAAGAAGGCGGCAATAGCAGCTTATATTCTTCTTCAGTAAAAGATCCCTGTAATGCACCTTTGAAAATGAGTATTAGGTAGGATTTTCTACTTTCACTACTATGGTTACACTAGCTAAATGATCAGTCCCAACATTGCATTCGTTTTTTTTTTTTTTTTTAATTTTAGTTTTATTTTGTTGACATATATAGAAAACCACTGAGAACTGGAAATCCAGATACATTTATTAAATAAATTAATAGATTTTAAATACTATCATGGGTTAACTGAAAAGATAATACAGCAGAGCTCTTTTCTTTTAGGCGCCCTTCATCAGACTGAATTTTGCACTGAGCCATCCAAGAATGTATCAGGCATCCAGAGCCCTGTTTTATCAAAGAAACAAACTGGAGTGCATGAAAAAAAGCTTAAAGAGGTTGTATACCCCTTTTTATCATTTTTACCTACAGGTAAGCCTATAATAAGGCTTACCCGTAGGTAAAATGAATATCTCCTAAACCTGCATGGTTTAGGAGATATTCACCCTGTAAGGAGGCGCTGACGTCACGGCGCATGCAGCGTGATGTCCTGGCAAAGGCCCGGCGCATAGCACCGGACCTTGCCGGAAAGTCTGCCGGAAAAAAGAGCTCCCGCGCGCAGGAGTGATGTCTCGCGGCTCCGGCCACTCACCGCCGCCGGAGCCGCAAACCCGGAGGGATCCCCACAGGGAAAATGTCAGCTCCCTCTGCGGGGACCGAGCTGCCTGGTCGGATCTTGGTTTCGAGGTGAGAATTTCATAATGGGCTAGTATGCAGTGCATACTAGCTCATTATGCCTTTGTCTTACAGGCTTGTTTTTTTTTTTTTTACACTGAGTATACAACCGCTTTAAAGTGTTACTAAACCCAGGAGCCTGCATTTACTGTACATATTCTCCCACAGTACACAGAACCTGGTAATGCAATTATTTTAGTAAATACAAACTGATAAATACCTTTTTTCATCAGCTGTATATAGCAATTATGTGACTTCTATCACTTCCTAGTAAAGCTTATAGGAGGAGTTTTAATTTCTCCCACAAGTGTCCTATCAGGATCCAGGACTCCAGGCTTTGTCTGTGCTGATCGCATGCACCCTCCCAATGTGTGATATCAATATAATGGGACCTGAACAGTTCAATTGAAACAGAAAATATTCTCTCCAACAACAGAGACCAAACTGAGCATGTGCAGATTTACTACCCTCACTGCGTCTTATGTGGTCTTGCCAAGAGCTACCCTGCAGGAGGGGAGGATCTATCCATACAAGATTAAAAAGCCTTTTTACACAATATAGACAATTCACCCCACAGTGAGTATAACAAGCATGCTATTCTGCATATACAGTGCCTTGCGAAAGTATTCGGCCCCCTTGAACTTTGCGACCTTTTGCCACATTTCAGGCTTTAAACCTAAAGATATAAAACTGTAATTTTTTGTGAAGAATCAACAAGTGGGACACAATCATGAAGTGGAACAAAAATTATTGGATATTTCAAACTTTTTTAACAAATAAAAAACTGAAAAATTGGGCGTGCAAAATTATTCAGCCCCCTTAAGTTAATACTTTGTAGCGCCACCTTTTGCTGCGATTACAGCTGTAAGTCACTTGGGGTATGTCTCTATCAGTTTTGCACATCGAGAGACTGAAATTTTTGCCGATTCCTCCTTGCAAAACAGCTTGAGCTTAGTGAGGTTGGATGGAGCGTTTGTGAACAGCAGTTTTCAGTTCTTTCCACAGATTCTCGATTGGATTCAGGTCTGGACTTTGACTTGGCCATTCTAACACCTGGATATGTTTATTTGTGAACCATTCCATTGTAGATTTTGCTTTATGTTTTGGATCATTGTCTTGTTGGAAGACAAATCTCCGTCCCAGTCTCAGGTCTTTTGCAGACTCCATAAGGTTTCCATCCAGAATGGTCCTGTATTTGGCTCCATCCATCTTCCCATCAATTTTAACCATCTTCCCTGTCCCTGCTGAAGAAAAGCAGGCCCAAACCATGATGCTACCACCACCATGTTTGACAGTGGGGATGGTGTGTTCAGGGTGATGAGCTGTGTTGCTTTTACACCAAACATAACGTTTTGCATTGTTGCCAAAAAGTTCGATTTTGGTTTCATCTGACCAGAGCACCTTCTTCCACATGTTTGGTGTGTCTCCCAGGTGGCTTGTGGCAAACTTTAAACGACACTTTTTATGGATATCTTTAAGAAATGGCTTTCTTCTTGCCACTCTTCCATAAAGGCCAGATTTGTGCAGTATACAACTGATTGTTGTCCTATGGACAGAGTCTCCCACCTCAGCTGTAGATCTCTGCAGTTCATCCAGAGTGATCATGGGCCTCTTGGCTGCATCTCTGATCAGTCTTCTCCTCGTATGAGCTGAAAGTTTAGAGGGACGGCCAGGTCTTGGTAGATTTGCAGTGGTCTGATACTCCTTCCATTTCAATATTATCACTTGCACAGTGCTCCTTGGGATGTTTAAAGCTTGGGAAATCTTTTTGTATCCAAATCCGGCTTTAAACTTCTCCACAACAGTATCTCGGACCTGCCTGGTGTGTTCCTTGTTCTTCGTGATGCTCTCTGCGCTTTAAACGGACCTCTGAGACTATCACAGTGCAGGTGCATTTATACGGAGACTTGATTACACACAGGTGGATTCTATTTATCATCATTAGTCATTGAGGTCAACATTGGATCATTCAGAGATCCTCACTGAACTTCTGGAGAGAGTTTGCTGCACTGAAAGTAAAGGGGCTGAATAATTTTGCACGCCCAATTTTTCAGTTTTTTATTTGTTAAAAAAGTTTGAAATATCCAATAAATTTCATTCCACTTCATGATTGCGTCCCACTTGTTGTTGATTCTTCACAAAAAATTACAGTTTTATATCTTTATGTTTGAAGCCTGAAATGTGGCAAAAGTTCAAGGGGGGCGAATACTTTCGCAAGGCACTGTACATACTGATTTTACTGTTGTGGGTTTATTAACACTTTACAGTGCCCCTGTTGGCTCACAGCAGGAAGCAAAATAATAATACCTATCTGACTTGAAAACAAATTACTGATCATAATTAAAAAAAAAAGAATATATGTACAAAACCACAATACATTCCCTTTAAAGTGCAAATGCTGACAACCACCAAAGTTGGGGACTGTGACAACAGCTTTCATTAACGTCAGAACTGCTTGTCTCTGTATGCAAGACAAGGGAAGACAGATCAAAAGGTGGGTCAACTGCACCGCTGGATGAACTCCAAATGATCTCAGCAGCCTCCAACGTTGATCTTAAACTCAAGTTGCATGTACTTGAAAGCCCACCTCTACCTATCAACACTAGGGTGCAGCAGCCCTTCAACACAAATTCTTAGTGTAAACCTTGTTTACAGCCAACTAGCGATTCTTTTTTGTACAAAGTATTCATTTTAAAGCACATAGAAGCCACAGGAAATCTGCAATATGGATGCAGTTGGCAAGTCACCTTGATTTATACACTTATCAAAATATTTAAGCCAGCCAGGAAGCAGAACAAAATATAAATAATTTAGCAATGAAACAGTGAAATTTTAACCTAGGGCTTAATAATATTTGAAAGGAATGAAGTGATATTTCATCTCTCTGACATTCAATTAAGAAGAAGAAAACTTTCATTAAAAAGATGCATTCGTAGATTCAGCTTCAAATACAGATCATAAAATATGCAATACTAAGCTGGATTTCTAAACTTATTTTAGGCTCCTAAATTATTCATAGTTTTGTAACTGAAACACTCTGGAATGAAATAATGTGTGTTGATAAATATGCAGATTGCATTCACAATTGCCAGGGACAGTCTTATTACCAACTGCACATTCCATAAAAAAGTTAATGACTCCAAGTAAATATGCAATTAAGCATGGAATCCCAGAGTAAGAATAAATAAGCAATGTGGGGGTGCATTCATTTACATTTGATTAAGGTGAGCTTCCCAACGGGGAAAAAAAAACAACAATCACGGACCTTTGTGTCTCAGGATGAGATAAATTGTCTGGGTAGTAGATCAGCCATGTACAACCTTTTAGAGACCGGATCTGAACAACACTACCATTAATAACCTGTTATGATTGATGCCAAAGAAGCAACCAGTTCTTAAACAGAACCACTGGTACAATTTGCCTCTGGTACTTTACATGATGAATGATGGGAGGCATGCCACTAGTTTCCAGATAATTTATTGCTACACAGTATACAGCCTCAAACTTGTCTAGAAATTGTAGAAAAGGTTCAATTTAAAGCTAAATCTGTTTTAAACTGTCAAAAAATGTGTAGTTGTATGCTACCAATTCTGTAAGGCTAGGTTAACACTGCTGCTGTGCGAATTTTCTGCGAATTGAATACGATTGCGATGCAAGTTTTTTCAGTTCAGACACAAGTGCGATTTTACATGTGTTGGTGCAAATCTACTGCAAAGCTGTAGCTGGAGTTGGAGGGAGAAGCTATCGCAGTGATGTGAATGGGAGATTGCGTTTTCAATCTGTGTTCTATTGTAGTCTATGGAGCTGAATTCGCAACGCACTGCATCGCACACGGATCAAACTCGCACAGGACCCTTTTTCTTCACGGATTAGATTCGCAACGCATCAGTGTGAACTGCACTGGTAGAACACTGTTATTGGAGATGACTTGCAAATTTAATCTATGGCAACGCAATCTATTCGTAGTACAGTTCGCAGCAGTGTGAACCTAGCCTTATAAAGGGAATCTTGTCTAACAGCAAAGCCAGGTCCTCAACCTACATGGCAGAAGCAGAGAGTGGTCAAGAACACACCCAGCTTTATGCCTGGAGCAGCATTATGGCGATGAAGTAATTCTTCTGTCAGTGCATATGCATGCAACAAAACCTGACTGGATTCTAGCAATGGTCTTTCCTTTGCAGGATCAGTAGAAGATTGGATGTCGACATGGAAAAACTATAAAAAGGTATGAACAGAAGACCACAACTGGGCTACAGATGCTTGGGGCTGAAACTCCTACTGATCTCGTAGAATGGGCTTGTAAAAGCAGAGAAGATTTATGAATTAGAAAGTAAGCTCTTGCAATCAGATTTTATATCCATTGTGCAATGTAGGACTTTGAGGCAGGGCGTCCCTTGTGGGGTCCAAAGAACAGGACGAAGTGGGAATCCAACAGTCTGATTGGAGCAATAGCCTTGAGGTATACTCTAAGGCAGAGGTCTCCAAACTGTGGCCCTTTGCTTGCCTTTATCTGGCCCTCAGGGCACCATTCCATCCACTGACACCAACAATGGGGCATAATTCATGTCGCTGACACCAACAATGGAGCACTATTCCTCCCACTGACACCAATGATGGGCCACTATTCCTCCCATTGAGACCAACAATGGGGCAAAATTCCTCCCACTGACACCAACAATGGGGCACGATTCCTTCAACTGACATTGGTGAGACACTAGTCCTCCCACTGACACCAAAGATAGGGCATAGTTTATTCTCACTTGATGCCAGGACATCTTCTACTCCGACTAACCCTAATCCGGCCCCCTAAAGTCTGAAGGACAGTAAATTCGCGCTTTGTTTAGAAAGTTTGGAGACCCCTGCTCTAAGGGCTTAGTGAAATCTCCTTTGATGCTTATGAGCGGGGCAGAACGATGGAAGGACAATGTCCTCACTGAGGTGGTATGCCAAGACCACCTTTGAGAGAATGGCTGGCCTCGGACATAAGACAACCTTGGCATTGTGACATATTAGCAAAGGGCCATCAGTTCAGAAACACACCTGACAGAAATGATAGTGACCAGAATGGCTGCTTTGCATAAGAGATCCTCAACGATATTATCCCTGATAGTTTCAAAGTGTGGTTTCTGCAGGGCAGAGAGAAGCAAGTTGAGATCCCAAGGAAGCAAAGGGTGCTACAAGGGGGGCTTAAAGGACAACTTCACCTTTGGGAACATGCTACATGTTTCACCCGATTTTAGGGTAGAACGTGTAAACGTTCCCGGTGCTGCTGCTGCCGTCCACTGCCCCCCCCCCCTTCCTGTGGTGTGTCATTCATACACAGAGCTCTGTATATAAATGAACTACAAGTCCCGACAGCCTTAGCGGCTGTTGGCTTGTAGTTGTCAAAGATTTACCATGGCGTTATGGAGCACTGTGGTAGTTCATCGAGTCTCCTGTCAGCGAGTATCGGCTTACCAGTACGGGATGTACGAGTAAGCATATACACTGACAGTGTGGAAGAGACCTGTATGGCAGGGTCCAAGTAGAAAAAATAAAAACTGCACATTTTTTTTACCTGTAATTACCTGTGCATTTATCATTTTTTTGTACAAAGGTAAACTTATCCTATTATACGAGATTCACCTGGAAGAATGTTCCTTACAAGGGAGAGTGAGAACAGAGTCCGTTGAAAAATAATTTATATGGCGGAGACTTGACCTTTAAGAGTACTTAAGGCAAATTTCTGGTCAAGACCTGTTTGTAGGAAGACCAGAATGTCAGGTACAGAGTAATCTCTGGAATTGCCTCTTTTCTCACCAGCTAAAACATGATTGCCAGATATAGAAGATTGCAAGGTAAGAATCACACACTCAGAAAGCCCTCTATCTCTTAATATCTGGGTTTCAACAGGAATGCTGTTAAATCAAGAGACTGAGAAGCAAGATGGAATAGAGGGCCTTGAGATCTGGCTTGGTGGGAAGAGGCAAGGGGTCGTTTACTGGAAGTATGGGTGCGTCTATGTAACAGATTCTTCTGGGCCAGGTTGGTGCATCACAGTTTTCTTCTCTTGTTCTATTTTTATGATCAGGACGTCATAGGATTCACATTAGAGAGAAGTAAAATAGCCTGAACTGAGACCAGGGGATTATCAAGGCATCTGAGGCTAGATCTAGAGGAACCCTGGTTCTGGTAACTATTAGAGGTAGCTTGTTTTTGAATCTGGAGTCGAGTATGTCCACATCCAGAATCTCCCATTTTTGGCACATCAGATTGAAAACATCTTAATGAAGGGCTCATTTTCTTTAATCCAGACGATGATGACTACATTTCTGTCTGGTCTGCTTACTTCAAAGCAGCCAAATGCCTAGTATCCCCTTTATGGCTGAAGTAGCCCACCTCTATGGCATTATCTGAATGTACCCTGATAGGGTGCCTCTTCAAAAAGGGGGGGGTCTAGTGCTGCAGGCCCAACCTGACTGCTCTGAGCTCCAAGATACTGATGGGGAGCTTGGCTACCTTCGATGACCATGTTCCTTGGACTATTAGAGACTGGTACACTCTTCCCCAGTCTGAGACACTTGCGTCTGCTGTGATAATTTTCCAGTGAGAGGGAAGGAAGAACCTTCTCACTGTTAGGGCTAAGATTGTGATCCGCCAGGATAGGGTATAGCTTTCTTGGCTAGACAGAAGCATAGGTAAATTGTATTGTTGGAGAGCCCTTGAATGGAATGGGGCGAATGGTACTGCCTCAAAGGAGGCTACCATTAGGCCTAGAACGCTCATAGAGAATCTCAATGTGGGATGTCTTTTGGATCACAGTTCTCAAGCATGTGCTTTAAAAGAAAGAACTTACTTTTCTGGGGAAAAGACTCTTGCCTGGGATGTGTCCAGGATCAGACCTAAGTATACCAAGTAAAAGAAGGCTGGAGGGTAGATTTTATTGCAATTGTTTACCCAGTCTTAAGCCTGTAGAATCTGAGTTCTGAGAAGGGCAAGCAAAGCTACTAAAGGCACTTGTGAACACTCTGGGAGCAGAGGATGGTCCAAAGGACAGGGAGACAAATTGGAAATGTTTATCTGTCAATGTGAAGCACAGAAAACCCTGAAGGGGTGAGTAAATGTGAAACAAGCAGATAAACATCTTGCATGTCCACAGGTGTCAAGTTTTCTCCTTGTCTCAGAAAGGCAATACTGACCTTGTGGATTTTATGTAGTATTTTTGAATTTGTTGAGGGATTTGAAATCCAGAATAGGATGAAGACTCCTGTTAGCACTTTGTTACTGTGAACAGGTTTGAGTAGAATCCTTAGAAACGGTCTTGCGGCGGTACTGGCACGACTCCCTAGGACAAGTAGTGGTTCAGGGCATTCAACTGTCCTTGGGCAGTTTCAGTTGATTTGAAAGAATATGGAGAGGTAGTAAGGTTTTTACCTCTACCACCACCCTTTTTTTCTCTTTGAAAGTACCAATTGCGCTCACAGTTCTGAGACTTCTGTGAGGCAGAGAGTAGCAAACTTTAACAGTCATCCCCCATTCTTAGCAGTCAGCATGTCCCTTCATTGTGAAGGGGGCTTTGGGGGAGGCCCAGTGGCCCTGGTGGGCCAAGCTTTGCACCAAAAGAAACGGCTGAACTCAAACATTGAAGTTAAACCTGATTAGAGCGAGCAGAGAGCTGGTCTACATTTAAAGATCGTAGGGGCTCCTGGGAAAAGTGATTTTGGGACCTTCTGCTGTGAAAGTAAAATCTTTCCACCTATGACCTTTGACGTGACTGCAGCCATTCTGGAAACTTGTCTTATGTTACAGGGAGCCAACACAAAAAAGCAGAGCAGAAGGCAATTGCTCTTTAAAGAGGAAGTAAACTCTGCATTTCTTTTCTCTTTTTTTTTCAATATTGTCATACAAAAAAAGTATAATCACTAATTACAGAGGGTAATGTTCATAAAAACGCTTCTCAATTACCTTTTTTTAGTTTTGTGAATTAAATTCTCTTCCAGGAATCGGCTGTGCCATCTTTAGTAATGATTTATGCCTCCACTGTAATGCAGATAATAAATACAGAGAAAATCCTGCGCTTTGGGCTAAAAAGGACATAGACCATTCTCTGAACCTCACCACCACGGAAACCACCACCCGATAGACGACTTGTATGTCCTGAAAACGAGTTCTAACGTCACTAAATATATACCTGAAACACAAAATGTATACTTTAAAATATATACTTAAAAAAACGCGACGTCAAAATATAAAGTTAACGTAACTCCCCAAGGTGGCTTTTGGATAGACGCATCAGCGTAATATACAGGAAAAATCGGGTTTCGCGTCCTAAAAGAGACATAAATAATAGACGTAATGTCACCTCCGTATTTAGTAATGATTTCTACCGTGTCGGCTAAGGACCTTCTCTTAACTTAAGTGTTTTGATTTTTTTCCATTAACTCTTCGCAAAAATGCTTGTAATGGGAGACGTTAATTACTAATATGAAAAAAACATACTGT
>BLSH010429416.1:328884-351019 GCA_018402905.1 Glandirana rugosa | reverse complement strand
AAGAATTATTGTTTGAATAAGGACTTGAAATATCACCAGTCTGAAGACTGAAACAGCACACAGTATAAATACGGACTGCACATCAAAAAATTATCGTTTTTTTGCACAGAGCACAGCACTTTATATGGACTTTATTTACTATTAACTTATTATGTTTATGTATTATGTAAAATACCTATGAGAGTTTGCAAATATCCATTCTTGGAAAGCACTGCTGAATTTTACTAGTCACATATAGAAATTAGCTTAAGCCACTGGGCTACAGCAGCATATATTGTTTTTGATGTATTTATTTATTTATTTGTTTTATATATCACAAGCATGAAATATGAGTATGAAATAAGGGGAATACTACAGTTCTGCTAGCGCTGTTTGAACATACAAACACAAATACTGTTCATACACATCACAGTGAAACTGATCAAATCACCTGTGCAAAATAATGGAAATCCTGAAAACATGACCTGTTGGTGGGTCTTGAGGACTGGAGTTGAGGAACACTGATCTACAGGAATCAACTACACTTCTTTGCTAATTAGTTTTCCACATAATGCCAAGGCTAATGCAGACAGAAACAATAAAGGGATTTTATTATAACTTACCGTAAAATCCTTTTCTCCGAGTTCACTGACAGACGCAGCTCTTCATGAAACTGTGGGGTTTTATGTTCGTCCTACTAGGAGTTAACTAGGCAGGGAAAAGAATCAGCTGGCCCCTCCCTTGGGGGCCGTCCTCTCTTCCTACACCAAACCCCCTCACAGAATAGCTCTTCAGTTCGTACACAAGCCGTACCAAAACAGAGCCCAGAGGGGTGGGTGCTGCGTCTGTCAGTGAACTCGGAGAAAAGGATTTTACGGTAAGTTATAATAAAATCCCTTTTTCTCCTACGTTCACTGACAGACGCAGCTCTTCATGACTTTTGTGGGGACGTCCCCAAGCTGTGTCAATAAAAGAGGGGTGGGTAAAAGCAAACAACTGTACCCAACTGAACCTCTGAGAAGGCGTCAGACGCGCCTACACTACCACCTGCAGAGCCTGCTGCCAAAGGCAGCATCCAAAGATGTGAACACATCAACTTATAAAACTTATAAAACTTAGTAAAAGGGTGAACCGAGGCCCAAATGGCCGCATTGCGCACCTGTGACACCGAAGCCTGGTGTCTGACAACCCAGTAAGTACTAATCGCCCGGGTAGAATGAGCGGTGACCGGAAAAAGGGGGAACCTAGCCCCGAACAGAATACACATGGGTCATGGTCTTTTTTTTTTTTTTTAAATCCACTGAGAAATCGTAGCCGAAGAGGCCGCCAGACCTTTTGTGCGGTCCTTCTGGCACAACAAACAAGGCGCCAGCCTTACGAAAAGGAGCTGTAGCAGCCAAGTACACTCTTAAGGCCCTTACTACGTCCAAAGTATGCAACTCAAACTCCTTGGGGTGCGATGGACGAGGGCACAATGAAGGCAGAACAATATCTTCATTGATAAGAAAAGAAGAGACTACCTTCGGGAGAAAAGAAGGAAGGGGTCGCAAGACCGCCTTATCCTTATGCATTACCAAATAAGGAAACTTCGACACCCATCAGGCAGAAGTAAAGGCGACTAAGAAGGCCACCTTCTGCGACAGAAGCTGGAAGGGAATCTCCCTGAGTTTTTTATAAGGTGGTTTTTGAAGAACAGAAAGCACCAGATTCAGATCCCACGGAGCCATCGGAGATCTCACCCGAGGCACCACATGTCGCACACCTTGTACAAAGGTACGAATCAGAGAGTGCGAAGCCAAGGTCTTTGAAAAGTATGGCTAAAGCCGAGATCTGGCCCTTAAGGGTACTCAAAGCCAACTGCTTATTCAGACCCTGCTGTAAAAAGGGTCATTATCCTGGAGACTGCAAACGAGCGAGGGTTAAAGCCCTCCGCCTCGCACCAAGCAATGTAAGCCTTCCAGGTGCGGTGATAAAACCTGCGAGAGGTGCACTTACGAGCTGTCAACAGAGTAGGGATCAAGGAGTCGGCCACTCCTCTATCTCTGAGCACCTGGGACTCAATAACCAAGCCGTCAAAACCAGCGAGGGTAAAGCAGGGTGCAAGATGGGTCCCTAGAGACAGGAGGTCGTCCCGCATCGGGAGCCACCAGGAAGCGTCTGCCACCATTTGCACTACGTCGGCGTACCAGGTGCGCCGAGGCCAAACCGGGGCCACCAGAATGGTCGGAATTTCTTCCATCGCTATTCTGCGCAACAATCTCGGAAGCAGACGTATGGGAGGAAAAACGTACAGGAGGCGATAACGGCTCCAGGGAGTCACCAGGGCATCCGTGACCACTGCCAACGGATCCTTTGTCCTGGACACTAAAGTTCTCACCTTGAGATTGAACCTGGACGCCATAAGATCCACATCCGGTGTCTCCCATTTGTGGCAAATCTGATTGAACACCCCCGGTGAAGGGACCACACCCCCTGGTCCAGCTTCTGGCGACTAAGAAAGTCCGCCAGCCAGTTCTCCACACCTGGGATGTAAACCGCAGAGATTGCCGGAACGTAGAGTTCCGCCCAACGCAGAATCAAAGCTGCCTCCGCAGCCGCCGCTGGGCTCCGTGTGCCGCCCTGATGATTCACATACGCCACCGCCGTGGCATTATCCGATTGAATTAGAATCGGGCGGCCTTGCAATCTCCTTGTCCAATGAGAAAGACACAGTCTGATCTCTCTCAGCTCCAGCACGTTGATGGGTAGGCAGGCCTACTGGGCCGATCAACGACCCTGAGCTGATAGTCGTTCCAGGACTCCGCCCCAGCCCGTCAGGCTGGCGTCCGTGGTGATTACCGTCCACCTAAGGGACAGGAACGACTTCCCCCGAGTGAGGGCCGAGTCCCGTAACCACCAGGCGAGGGACGCCCTGATCTGAGGGCCCAGCCGGATCGGAAGATCCAACGGCCGGTGGGGCTTGTCCCATTGGACCAGAATTGCTCGCTGGAGCAAACGAGTGTGACTCTGGCAAAAGGTATCGCCTCGAACGACGAGACCATGAGCCCCAGCACCCTCATACAGAACCGCAAGGAAGACCGGCGGCGTGATAGGAGGGTGCGCACAGCCGACTGTAAGTTCTGTAGCTTCGTCGGAGGGAACAACACCTTTGCTTGTCCATAATGATACTCCAGACGGCAGGAAGGAGACACCAACGACTACTGCAGGTTGAGCAACCAGCCGAAGTCCCGCAATGAGACCATTGCGATGTGCACATTCTCCTCCAGGGCAGAGACAGAGTCCGCTCGCAGGAGCAGATCGTCCAGGTACGCCACTATGGCAATGCCCCACCTACGCAGCAACGCCAACACCGGGGCCAGAAACTTCGTGAACACCCGGGGAGCGGAGGTCAGGCCGACGGAAAGAGCTACAAATTGAAAATGGCGATCCCCAACCGCGAACCGCAGAAAACGCTGATGTCGCGGATGGATGGGGACATGGATGTACGCATCCTTCCCAATGATGCTAGGAAGTCCCCCTGGTGCAGGGCGTCCACGACCGATCGAACAGACTCCACCCGGAATTCTCACGCCCTGACAAACCTGTTTAGGGCCTGCAATTCCAGAATGGGCCGAAAGCCGTCCCTTTGTTGGGCACCACAAAGAGATTCGAGTAAAAACCTCAAAATCCCTCTCTGAGGGAACCGGTACAATCACTCCCTGTTCTGATAGAGCCTGTACTGCCCTGGAAGGGCCAGCCTGCGCTCCAGCGGGAGGTTTAATTTTGATGGGAAGTGCGAATCCCCGAAGACGTCCCCCCACCCGACACTCGGGTGGGGGCGCCCCATCAGGCTGAGGAAGACTTGTCTTCCATCTTTCCTGGTTTGTGCTGCCGCTGAAGGCGTCCGGCCCCTGCAGCAACCTCACTGGAAAGGGTTCCCTTGCTTGCCATGCCTGATGTACGAAAAAGCTACCTCTGACCCGACGTAGCAGGCTCCTGTCTACGGCGGAACTCACACCTGCGGGGCTCCGGAAGGAAAGTACTCTTGCCTGCTGTGAGATCCTTAATAATTTCAGCAAGGCGCAAGCCAAATGGGCGCCCACCCTGAAAGGGAGATCAGCCCAACCTAGTGCGGAAGCGTGGTCACTGACCAGGGTCGCAGCCAAGAGTTCTGTGAAGTCTAAAGGCCGCTATCGACATTCTAGACAGCAAGGGCAGAACATCCACCGCCGCATCACAGAGGTATTTTATCCCCTGGAGCAAAAACTCAGCCTTCTGCGGTGCCTCCATCAGGCGACCGCCCACCAGGTCTGACTGAAGTTCCTCCATGCACTCAGAGAGGTACTGCGCTGCCATGGTCGCAGCCAAAGCAGGTCGCACTGCGGCGCCCGCGTTCAAGAACAAGGACTTCAAAAGTGCCTCTGTCCTTCTATCGGCAGGATCCTTAAAGTAAGGAGTCCCCGCCATAGGAATGCTAGTTGCCTTGGTAAGGCGTGCAATAGGCGGATCCACCGCAGGAGATTCCCCATTTCTTTAGGAAATTCTCCCCAAAGGGATATCGTTCATAAAACGGCCAGTCAGTGAGGAGGAACGCCGGGTTGCTGCCATTCACGATATAGGAAATGGTCAAAAAATTAACTGTAAGGATAGGACTTGGGCCTTGGGGGGCCTAGAAGACCCGCACACATAAGCAGATCGCGATTCGCCCGTTTGATGCAACTTGGTGCGAATGCCAGCGATAATGGTGGCGACCAGCACATTGTCCTGGTCAGCCACTGGCTCCTGGTCCTCCTCAGCTACCATGTCACCCCAGCAGACAAGTCCCCCGGGGTCTCTAAGACCCTTGAAGCCCCTCAAACTCAGAATCTTCCCCTGAGGATAAAAAAAAAGGGGGGGGGGCGCTCCCAGGGGGCCCGCAGAGCGGCGTCCCCACGTGGAAAGATTTCAGTGAGAACATCCCGCAGCTGGGTGAGAAAAGCCCCTTGGGCAGACTGCGTGGCTGCTGATGCCCTCTCAGCAGGTTTGGCAGGGAGATCAGCCATTGTCAGGGATGGATGGGTGGATGGACGCCCCGCACACAGCCACACACCCCCACAGGATCCGAGGACAGCACCCCACCGCCACCAGCACCCAGAGGGAGCCCAGCTATACTTGCGATTTTTGCTGTTCGTTAGCGCCGATCGTTCCGAAAATACTGCCTGTCACCGTCCATCTTTGCCTCCTTATGAGGGGAGAAGCTGCAGCCACGTGTAGAATGCAGAGCATGCAGTGAAGATGGCCGCCAGGAAGCACTAGAGGCTGAAACACACCTCTCAGGCAACGTGCAGTACGGAATATGGCCGCTCCGAGCGCTAGAGGGAAAGCCCCATAGGCTGGAAATGTCCGCGGCTACGGCAAAAAGGCGGCGGTCCGCCGCAAAATGGCGGCCGAAGGACCGCATGGTGATGCTGGACGAGAAGGCCGAACGAACGGGCAGCGCTGGGGAGGGGGGTGGGGGGCGAGGTGTGGCAGGGGGCAAGATGAAAGGCTGATCCCCACCGGTGGCTACCCCGGACAAGCTACTGGAGCAGTGGAAAAACCGCATTTGCGGACGTCGGGCCCACTTCACTCCCCCAGTGGGGAGGAAGGCAGGGCGCTCACTTACCAGTCCGACGCCACGGTAGCCACCGAACGCAGACTTTCCACCCTCGATGGGGGGCATGCTGCCGGCCCAGAGTTGCCCTGCCGAATGAATCGGGAAGGGGACCAATGTGGGGGATCTCGCCCCGGGCCACCCGCACGGAACGGGTAAGATGCGGCGGGTCCCTGTGTTGGGGCCGGCTTCGCATCGGAAAGTACAGAGCACCAGGACTCTCGATGCCCCGACCGGCTTCTTGATAGCAGATCATCTTGATTGCAGCAAAAAAAGAAAAGAAAATAAAAAAGAAAAATGGTCACAATCGGACCGCAGTTCCCTATAGGGAAGCCAGGTCAACTCCTTGCGAACTAGGCATTGAAACTGAAGAGCTATTCTGTGAGGGGGTTTGATGTAGGAAAAGGAGGACGGCCCCCAAGGGAGGGGCCAGCTGATTCTTTTCCCTGCCTAGTTAACTCCTAGTAGGACGAACATAAAACCCCACAAAAGTCATGAAGAGCTGAGTCTGTCAGTGAACGTAGGAGAAAAGCTTTTTAACATTAGCAAGCATATTGCATGAAGCTTCCTCTTCAATACAGTGACAATCTGGGGAAGAAAAATCTTCTGCAGTTTCCTTCAATAATGCTCTGCTTCAATACACTCTTCATTCCCTTCTGTGTCTGCATCCTCTAAGACCAGCATTTCAGGATCCAGTTCAAGTTGAGAAACTGAGTAAAAGAGGCACGAGGTTCTTGGGCCCTGAATGACTGTATTAAGGTTGTAATCTGTTCGAGGAAATGTGACACAGCTGCAGAGAATTCTGATTTGGCCAATATGCCACTTGTTATGTAACTGTTTAGCCTATAGGCCCCTTGCTGTGCAGAACTAGAATCAGATGCTGAGAACAGTGTCAGAGACAGTTCCTGCTGTGGTGCAAGAGTCACATCATCAGTAAGGGTTGAGTATTGTGCGGGCCTTCAACAAAGTGAATGTTTACATGCCATTCTGCATTGACTCTCTTTCAGTTTGTCTCCGCCAAAGCTACAAGCAGAGTATAGTGTAACCGTGTCAAGGAGTATACGGTAACCCAGGTGTAAAATAACTTATAAAGGATAATTATGACAAAAAGGTGGGAGGAAATACCTGAGTACCTTATAAGGGCTCTAGGCGGTAAAGTGTGAGATCAGTGGTATGATGTAATACCTCGTCGTCCACCTGAGACTGCGCTCTGTGGTTGAATGTTAGTGCCAAGTTTAAAAAGTTTACAATTTGAAGTGGATACAGCCCACATTTAGCCACGCTTTTCCAGTAGTGGTCAGAGATACAAGATGATTATGCCTTACCTGTCCACAATGCTGTACTGTAAATAAAGTCCAGACTTCACCCTTTACAGTGGGCATACTCCCAAAAGAGTCTTCAAGGAATGGGTTCTAAAGTGATGGATCAGGGCACTGGACCTGTATAGCACCCTGTGGCTAACTCAACACATTGCGCCAAGGTGAGTGCTCATGCAGGATCCAGTGCCTAAAGAAACACTAGATGCCGTCCCACAGTATATGGTCCGGGTATGGCTCACAAGGTTTTATCAAGGTTGCACCATTTCTAATACACTGCTTTTATGCTGGCATTAGAAGACTGTGAGGGCTTGATAGAAAAACTGAAAGATCAAATATTAGAAAGATAATATACTAGTTAAGCGAAGGGTGATTTTCTCAAATGAAGGAGAAAAGGGCCATCACCTTCAGACACTAGAACAAACCTGAGGTCTCACGGACTGGATTAGGGTCAAAGGGGAGACACCCAGAGGGCGTGTCCCCAAAATCTTTTCCAGAGTCCAATCACCTGAAGGTACACGCCTATAACCCATGAGGTATGAATACTCCATCTGTGTCCTGTACTCTATGATTAAGATAATAGGATTTTTGACTTACCTGTAAAATCCTTTAATTGGAGTACATTATAGAACACCGGGTTATTGGTTATACAGCTACCTTTATATGACTTGACACTGGCAAACAAAGATGTAAGGACAGCAGAAAGCAATAAGTGAATCATAAAAGCAAACCTATATTCTGTAATATACTCCAAAAAAGGATTTCACAGGTATGTCAACAATCCTATGTTCTTACTTTTACATTACAGGGCACAGGACTTAGATTAATGGGATCTCCAAAAATAATGCAACTCAGGGGTGGGAAACCCAAAAAACATCAAATGTGTGGTGGAAGCCTTGCAAATCAGGGAATAGGATTCCTGATGCTGAAAAGCCCATGAAAACTGACCTTTTAGTTAGTATGTGTATTCAAAAAGTCCATTGCTTAAATATATGCAGCTGTTTCTTCAATCAACCAACAGGTATGTAATAGTAGGTTCAATCTCAAAAATTCTTACCAGATTTTCTGACCCATACACCAATCGATTAATAAAGCTTTTTTTTGTTCAGGTCTTCCTTAAACCTCTTCACAATTTTGTTCAGGTCTTCCTTAAAGCTCTTCACAATCTCTCCAGGGTATCCCCCCAAAAAGAAAAACTCATCTAGTGCAGTATCTTCCAAACTATAATACACTGCCCACTCATCTGCTGCCGCATGCGTGTTGATCGATTGAAGAAACAGCTGCATATATTTAAGCGCTGAACTCTTTGAATTCACATACTGAAATTTGCCATGGGGCGTTATTCTGTAGTTTAGCAGCTGATTGGGGAAACTTGAAAGCTGGTTAAAGACCTTTACCATCTTTCAGATAGTATTATCTGAATAAGAGTTAGACATGTTCGATCCAGTGCGTACCACATCCAGACAGTGGAGAGAAAAAAAAAATCTTAAATGGTACAGAGCAGCAGAGAAGCACAATGTTTTGGTTAAGGTGGAAGGAAGAAAACAGCCATAGGAAGAAAGTGGCCTTAGGCCAAATTATAACCTCATTCCTGACCTCATCAGGGACTGCCTAGCTAAGGTGATAGCAATGAGTAGGGCAACTTTGAGAGTAAGGGTAGCCAGGGGCATATTCTTGATGGGTTCAAAGGGTGATTTCTCAAGGACCGAAAGAACCAGGTTGAGATCCTACAAAGTCCTTGGGGAGTCTACAGAAGGGTTAATAATGTGAGCAGCGCCTCACACAAAGGCCTTCACTAAAGAGAGCGAGAGAGACAAGCGATCTTTGGAAAAGGATAGCTATGGTCGAGATTTGACCATTAACAGTACTCAAAGCTAAGTGCTGATCCAGAATGGTTTAATGGAAGGACATGATTTGTACAACCTGGATTTGAATTCCGAAGCGTCTGAGCCATGCCAAATGGGCCTTCCAGTTGCGATAGAAGCGATAGTATCGATTTGAGAGAAGTCGACTTCCTACCTTACAAGAGCACAGGGATGACTGAATCAGCTAGACCCCTGTCACTCAGTACATGTGTTCCAACAGCCTAGTTGTTAAAGCCAGTCACTGAAAAGCAAGAACGTGAACAGAAGATCTAGATGATGCAGAAGGGCCAACGGAGAGTCTTCCAGGAATCTGAGTGTGTCTGGATACCGCATCCTCATGGCCCAGGATAATTGTCGATGTGGGACAATGCCATGGAATTGGCCAGCCGAATCTTAGTTGGGTGACCCTGCAATCAAGAAGTCCAGCAAAGAAGGGATATTGACTGATCAGAAACTGGGCTGCCTCCAATGAACACATCTCCTGTACTGAGAGGGTGTCCAGGACTCCACCTCAGCCTGACAGACTGGCATCCATCGTCAGAACCTTTCAGGTTATCAGGAGAAAGCAATCTATCTATTCCAATGCCAAATTGACCATCAATCATTCCAGGGCAAGCTGTGTCTCTTTGTCCAGAATGCCTGTAGCAACAGCTTGGAGTGAAAATGGGCATCCGGTGCTGACTGAAAGCATAGGAGAACCCAGAGGGCTCATAGGCCTAGCGCATTATCCTCAATTTATTATTATAATACAGGATTTATATAGCGCCAACAGTTTGCGCAGCGCTTTACAATATGAGGGCAGAAAGCACAGTTAAAATACAATTCAATACAGGAGGAATCAGAGGGCCCTGCTCGTTAGGGATTACAATCTAGAAGATACATGTTTTTATTTAATAAAATAGAGGTGAATATACTCACAAACCCGTACTTGTGTCAAAGCATTATCATAAAATCATTTTGCTGGTTTGGTGTAAGTGGCAATGCAAAGACTGTGTATCTATGTCCACAATGCCAGTAGCAACAGCTTGGAGTGAAAATGGGCATTCAGTGCTGACTCAAGAAGACCACTATTAGCCCCAAACCTATGGACTAAAGGGTCCTCATATAGGAACCGAGTCAGGAGCTTGTCCAGATTGACCCTGAACTGAGCCATATAACTCGGATTCAGCATAGATTTCTGTAGATTTATGATCCAACTTAATATCTGCAGATTCAGTTGGTAACAAAGTCCATTGTACATTGGTCAACAGGGTCTGGATTAATTGTTCCTTCAGTATGAGACATTCCAGGTAACTGCAAGGGAATGCTTAAGTAGCAAAGCAGATCTAGGACTGGTATGAACACTTGATGAATACTCAAGGTGCCAGGGACAGGTCAAATGGAAGGACAATAAACACCCAAACAAAAATCCAGGTACTGCTGATGCAGTAGGAAGACAAGAATATGTAGGTAGACATTCTTGATGTACTCAGAGGCCAGACCATAGTAAAGATTATAGTGGAAAAAGTACATGTATACATACAATTTGAGGGAGGATGGTTCTGGAAATAAAGGGGGGCCATGTAAAGGATACCTTGTTCTAAAAGTACTGTCATCTCATTAAACATGAAGCCTCACTGACTCACACAATCCCTTACTTTTTATATGTCTCAGACATTCCAGCAGCAAGCTCTTCCTGCCATAATTCCTATTAAATTCTACCCAAGGTTCTTGAGGTGTTCCTATTCATGTTTGTGTGTTACAGCTCTTTTCATTGTATTCTCCACATCATAAATTAAATTTAAAAATCAAACAGGGAGAGCCGAACCCTTAATAATGGCCACAGCAAGTTGCAGACCCAGAAAATCAAGCACAGAACCTGTCAATACAGTCTTCAGGAGATAGAAGGTGGTTTAAGGCTCCATGCACACTGGGCTTAAAAAAACACCAGTTCCCTTGGCAGGAAAAAAAAAACGCTCATATAGATATAGAGTGTGTTTTTGTACATAGTTTAGGAGAGTTTTGTGTTTTTTCTGCCAGAAAGCTCCAATCAGAAATGCAAACCAGAAGGGTTTTTTTACTGTCTCTAAACATTGAGCTTAAAGGGATTGTAAACCCTCGCTGTTTTTCATCTTAAAGCATTCTATGCATTAAGGTGAAAAACCTTTTTGACTACAGTAGCCCCCAGACCCCCCGTTTTACTTACCTGACCCCGATCGTTCCAGCTCTGGCGACAAGCCTAGCAGCTTGTCGCCAGCAGATGGTAGCAAAACTATCATCATTGCTGCAGAACGCCTCTCACCCCCTGTATGAAACCGTTACCTCCTTGAGCAGCTCCTTCAGTGACAGACTGTTACATCCTAAGTGTCTGAAGGAGCATTATAGAAGGTCTTTTCTCCCTGCTGCTATTAGACTTTACAATCAAAGCTGCTCCCAGTGAACCATTAACCATAATACACACTGTTATTACTGTTTTATTGTGTAAAATACTACCTGTGGGCAATATTCACTTGCAATACGTGCAATACCACCTGTGTGCAATACTACCTGCAATACTTACTTTTTCCTCATTTGTATTTATACATTGTGTTGTGTATATACTTGTATACTATAGTATGTCTATCTATTGTCTATATATTTGCATTTAGCATTTAGTTTTTATTTTTTCATGCTGCTGTAACAAAGAAATTTCCCCACTGTGGGACGAATAAAGGTTTATCTTATCTTATCTTAGCTCCGGTCCTCATTGGCTAGATTGATAGCAGTGGGAGCATTGGCTCCCGCTGCTGTCAATCAAGTCCAGTGACGCGGGAGCTGGGGGCGGAGGTGAGTCCTGCTGTCTGTGTCGATGGACTCAGACAGCAGGACTCGGGAGTGCGCCCACACGGCTGCCCCCAGGGAAAGCGCTTCCCTGAAGGGACAGTCGGAGAAGAGGAGGACCCAGGAGCGCTGCTGAGGGACCCCACTGCACAGAGGAGGTAAGTATAACATGTTTGTTATTTAAAAAAAAAAAAAGGAATCTTTAGTATCACTTTAAAATATGCCTTTAATAGTCCTTCTGTGCATTGACACATAGGATAACGTTGAGCTGCTTCTACAGGCAAAACTCCTGTAGAAGCAGCGATTTTTAAGCCATTTTGCATGGACCCTTAGTCCAGTATCTATAAGAAAAAAAAATTTAGGTTTAGGTAGCTGGACCTTTTCATTTTTTATGTTTTACTAATCCTTAATGTTTTTGACAATGTTTTCTTCTACATGTTAATGTAGTCAGTTGGTAAGCATGCTTCGTCGGCAAAAAAAAAAATCTATTCTGGAAACCCAGTGTGCGAACAGTAAAACTTGTTTTAGACAAAATAAGTGGGCATATGCACATATGCAGCCCCTGTTACAACCCTTCTGACTGTGTTTTACATTGCCAGCATGTAGAGTTTGCATTAGGAATACATTCAGCACATTCAGGCAGGTGGCAAAACACACTGCATTGAATCGTGCCAGCAGGTAGAGTAATGTGTCCTTTTGCAGTATGCGTTCACCCAGATCTTAAGGCACAGCGTCTCTTGTCCCACACACTATAAAACAAAAGAATAGCAAAGGTATTCTGATACTGTGGATTAGTTTCATCAGCACTTACTTTTCTAATGTCGTCTAAAGTGTTGATTTCTGGAGATAAGCCCCCGTGTACACAGAGGAACTGTTGGTTCATCAGAGCAGCCAAAGGAAGGCAGTCAAAGGCATCCATGCAGGCATCATACACTCTTTCTGAATATTTTATTTTACCTTTTAATGACAGAAAAAAAAAACCACAATAACATTTCACAAATTAAGCTTCAGGAAATCTATGTCAGCAACATTACATTTTATATTCGAATGAAAGAAATGGTCATGCAACGGCACTGGTATTCATACCATTTTTATTACCAATAGCAATATTCCAAACACTCTATCCAAAATAAATAAATAAACCAACGTTCAAGTAATTTTTCACTGGGGATCCTAAATAGTAAATCTTTATTTTAAGTCGCCTTCCCCCTATTGTACACTTAGGCTCCTTTCACACCAAGGTGTTGGAAAAAAGCCTGTAAAATCCTGTAAACCGCCATGATTTTAGTGTGTGTTTTTACCGCGCTTTTGAAGTGCTAGCGCTATAAATAGCGCCCCTCTAATGGCGTTTTTAAGCACTTTTCAAGCGTTTGTGTTTCAATCATGTGACCTTTGCACAGCCTCAGTACACATTTCATGCGCTTTTCAAACGCTTTTCAAGCGCTTAACCATTATTTTCAATGGACATGGGCGTTTTTGAAGCGCTATTTTGAGCGCACAAAACAAGCTAAAAAGATGCTGCTTGCAGGACTTTTTAGCAACGCCTAGCAAGCACAATGCCTCGGTGTGAAAGCATCCATTGAGATGCATGGGGAGCATTTTTGGTGCGCTTTTTATGTGTTAATTTTAGAGCAAAAACGCCTGAAAAATGCCTTGATGTGAAAGGGGTCTTACAGCTGTTTGTAGCCTCATCCACGCCTAATTACATATTTCTCAATTACCCCCAATATCTGAGCTTACCTCCTCCACTACACAATCTCAGTACATTCAACAGAAGGCCCGTGTCACAACAGAAATACAGTGACTGGCAAAGCCAGCCCACCTTGTCCAATGACATCACCTCCTCTAAGCCTGAACCAGTGGGCTCTGTCACTAGGATCTGCAGCATTTTATTCACAAGAAATCCTTCCTCTCATATAGAGATCGGCTAGATGCACTTTGGTGATGTTGGTGCTGACAAGGTTGCCAACAGCACAATCACCAGTGTAACATGGTCTTTATACCTCTAGCTTTAGATGGAAAGCACTGCAATAAGAATTTGGTGGCAGTGACCACCATTTGCACTCTTCCTCTGTCATTTTACAAGCAATGCAACCACTTCCTTTATCAGCCTGATCCAGGCTTTCAGCTGGTATGCTGAGCATGGTAGACATTCAAAGGAGTCCAGTAATGAGGAAGTATGGAGCCTACCATTGCTATCCACCTCCTGGAAACGCTAGGTCCCCGGAGGTCTTACATATACCATGTAATCAGATTAGTATTTTTTAGCTGGAGATCAGAAATGATATCCCCTTATTTTTCTCAGTGCAGGCTTCCTTTTATGTGAAGATTGATTTTGGGTGATGATAACCAATGAGCCCAGTTTTAAATACATATATACATTATATAATCAGTTTCATCTTTCCTGAGATGAACAAATCATTGTTCTACATTGCATTTTACTGAATTAGAATGGTTTATTACAGACATGTTTTAAACATTTTGTGTGTGTATACAGTACATATTTTCTATATAAACAGATATTAAAGTTAGACGTATCTGGGATTTGGCTTTAGTCAGAAAAACAGTACAAAGAGCCAAGAGCATGGACATCGTACAATAACCTCTAGCAACTCTGTAAAAAAAAAAAAATCCTGGCTGCTATGTGTTGCTGCACATTACCTTTGCTCCTTGTGCTTCCTTACTGACCATATGCATACAGTGGTTGATTTACTAAAACTGTACAAAATCTGGTGCAGCTATGCATGGTAGCCAATCAGCTGCTAACTTCAGCATGTTCAGTTAAAGTGGTTGTAAACTTTCACCGTTTTTCACCATAAGGCTCCTTTCACACGAGTGGAGCCCATTTGATCCATCCGTTGATCCCCGCTGAGCCGGTGGATGACAGGGCCGTCTCTGCACTCCGTGCAGAAACAGACCTGTCAGAGCTCCACTCTCCTCTATGGGGGATGGGATGAACACGGACCGTCTGTCCCGTGTTCATCCGATCCGCCAGACGGATGGAAAATAGGGTTTCCATCCATCTGTGTTTAGCGGATCGGAGCGGATTGGATGTCAGCGGACATGTCACTGCTGACATCCGTTCCTCCATAGAGGACAATGAAGCATCCGTTCAGGTGCGCCTGAAAAACTGACAGGCAGACCTGAACGGTCCATGCGTGTGAAAGGACCCTTATGCATTTTATGCATTAAGGTGAAAAACCTTTTTCTGCTCCCCCCCAAAGCCCCCCTTTTACAGAGCCCGATCGTTCCTGCGCCGGGGATGAGCACACCCACTCCAGCTATGGGCTCCGGTCCTCATTGGATAGATAGATAGTAGGGGAGCCATCGGCTCCCGCTGCTGTCAATCAAGTCCAGTGACGCGGGACCCGGGGGGGAGGAGCGGGGACGAGTGCTGCTGTCTGTGTCAATGGACGCAGCAGCAGGACACAGGAGCGCGCCTGCATGAGTTCCCCCAGGAAACACACTTACCTGAGGGGGCACTCGAGAAGAGGAGGAGCCAGGAGTGCCGCTGGAGGACCCCAGAAGAAGAGGATCGGGCCACTGCGCAAAACTGCTGCACAGAGGAGGTAAGAATGGCATGATGGTTATTTAAAAAAAAAAAAACTAACATTTAGTATTGCTTTAAGCTTTGACAGAAAAAACCTGGAAGCTGGAAGGTAGGTTTATATGCAGAACTGAACTCTCCAGTTTTAGTATATCAACCACACTATGTTAATTTACTATGTACCATACTATGTCAATTGTATACTACATCAAAAGTAATGTGAAGTAGCCCACAGCAAGATATAAGAAAGAAGGCTTTATTAGCTTCTACCGTCTTACTACTGAAAGCTAGATTCTCATTGCCCACTGTGGGCTACTGCATATCATTACTCTTGGCGGATGATTAAAATGTTCTATCAAACAGGAAAATATGCTTGCTGCTCTTTATCACTATAATGAGTTGTACATTTCAACAAATGAGGAATGTCAAGTGCAGTTTATACTGGCACCATAAAGTCTGACACATTAATGAATAAACCCAGTAGAGAAGCAAATAAAAGCAGAAGGAACAGAAATTAAATACGAATACTAATATCTTAAAGGAGACGTATGGCCAAAGCTTTTTTGGCCCTACATCCTTTATGAATCACAGGAGTGCAATTTGTTCTGCACTCCTGTGACCCGTTTTCAGCCAACAGTGGGCTAAAGCCTGCTGTCGGCTGACGTCACTCAGCCGGTTCGGACTCTGAACTGATCCCTACTTTAGAGTCCGAATCATCCCATATGCCTGGACTGACAGCTGGCTCAGCCTCTCAGCAAGCCACTGAGAGGCTGAGCCAGCCACTCCAGCCCCCTGCACAGCCCTGCGCTCCAGTGAGCACTGGAGGGGCTAAGCAGAGAGCTGGTGACCATCTCTGCTCACTGAAGACTGAGAGCCAAATGATCATTATTGTAGATTGCTCAGTTCTCAGTCTTAGAAGCAGTGGGGGACAGATGCTGCATCCACCTAGGTGAGAACATTTTTTTTCTTCTGTTAAAGAACCATATCTTGTAAGAACAACCAGGACAGATGAATGGTACATTTGGATTTTAGATGCAACTGTGTGCAATGTGCAGTAACCTATAGCAACCTGTTTTCAGTTTACTGTGGCAAAATCAAATCATACAGAATGCTCTGCATTGCTGCACTTTGCATACTGATATTTGAAAAGGAACTTCATCTGAAACATTTTCTGTTTGGAAGGAGTGGAGGAGGGTTAAAGCCTCTGTCAAGGTTGTAAATTTTCCTTAACAGAAGGAAACAGAAATTGGAAAGAAAAATCTGATGTTGAGCCTGCTTTACTATACAAATAAATAGTGAGCTCTATTATTGTTCCTGTCCCCACGCATGAGATTTCGGTCTGCTTTCTGACCAGATGCCAATAGGCTAGGAGAGGAATTCTCACCAAATGGGAAAAGAGCAATAAAAAAAGAGGTTCTAGCTCCTTTTCGCTCTAAAGTTTAGCCTTTCCACTTTCTATTAAATACGCTTGTTTTTAAAAAGTATGGGAACGCTAATTTGCTGTAAAATAACTTCCATGTACAAGACTGGACACACATAATAGGTTCCCTTAGGCTACTTTCACACTGCACGGGCAGCCGCGGTCGCGGTAAAACCCCGCTAGTTTTAGCGGAGTTTTACCAGCGATAGGGCTCCGCTATGCGGGCGGGAACGCCGCGCTTTTAACCCCCCACAAGGGGTTAAAAAGGGGTTAAAAGTGCCGGCGCTCAGTGCTACCGAGGCGGTGTGCAGCCGCTTCGGCAGCGCTTGCCATTCATTTCAATGGCAGGGGCGGTAGTGGAGCGGTATATTACCGCTCCCCTCACCGCCCCAAAGATGCTGCTTGCAGGTCTTTTTGTAACGTCCTGCTAGCACACCGCCCCAGTGTGAAAGCACTCAGGGCTTTCACATTGGGGTGGATTGGGGGGGGGACTTTTGAGGCGCTTTACAGATGCTATTTTTAGCTAAATAGCGTCTGTAAAATGCTCCAGTGTGAAAGTAGCCTTAGGGCAACACATAGACCATGACTACAATAACATCCAGATGAGTAACAGCTTGACTTGGAGAGGCATGATATAATACGCTTCCACAACATAGGTTTCATAATAATGAAGTAAATCATAAAACTATTACTCAACATTTGCCTGTTAGCCTAAAGGTGAAATCGGTGTTGTAAATACAAAAATAGAGACATACTGTAGCTAGGAGCTGGAATAACTGATGTTCCTCTATCCTACGGGGACCCACTGGCATGTTTCTAACTAGAAACCTTATTCTGTAGAAGACGAACACCTGAAATGAAAGAGTAAGGTATACCTACATTCTTGTTTGAAGGTAAAATACTCTGTTAGATGTCTACATTCATGATTCCCGCGGAGTAAAAACAGAGTTTTGGGATATAGAATTTTCAAGGCCCACAAGTACAGCACACACTGAAAAAGAAATACAGCTTCATCAGTAAACTCATGACATGTCACAAATCACCATAAACCCTTCTGTTTCCCAGAACTTAGCAGGTAAATGGGGATATGCAGTTTAGGTGCAAATGTTCTATCAGTATACAATATATGGACATAATCCTGCTGCCATTTATAGTGCTGGGCTGATTGCAGCCTGGCCATACACATTTTCAAAGTGCACAACTATATCTGTTTGGTTGCACTATGATATTACATTTCACTAGCACGTGAAATCTATACTTAGATCCCCCAACCATGTTTATTCACAGAAACAATGGGAAATTCCTTTGTGATGTTACATCCAAACCACATCGCTGATTTTCAAACAAAGCAGGACTGAAAAAGAATTGGCAAATACGTAACTAAAATGGCATAAATGCAACGTGTTAATATTTGTTCTTGGGATTTGGCAGGCGTCCCAATACTTTTGGTAATATGTGTGTGTATATATACACACACACACAGGCACACACATATATACATACACAGTGGGTATAGAAAATAATCAACCCCCCCCCCCCCCTTTAAAATAATCACATTTTGTTGCTTTGCAGCCTGAAATGAAGAGAGACACAGGTTTTGTTTTATCCAGATGTATTTACTCTTATAACATCCAAGTGTAAGATATAACACCAACATGTCAGAAAAAAAATAGAAACCAGAATCACGGAGTTGGAAAAAGGATCACCCCCTCGTGTCAATATTTTGTTGAACCACCTTTTGCTTTAACCACTTCCTTACTGGGCACTTAAACACCCCTCCTGCCCAGACCAATTTCAGGCTTTCAACGCTGTCGCATTTTGAATGACAATTGCGTGGTCGTGCAACGGTGTACCCAAACAAAATTTTTATTCTTTTTTCCCCACAAATAGAGCATTCTTTTGGTGGTATTTCATCACCTCTGCGGTTTTTATTTTTTGCGCTATATACAAAGAGCGACAATTTTGAAGAAAGAACAATATTTTTTACTTTTGTGGTATAATAAATATCCAAAAAAAAATAAAAAAAGAAAATTATTCATCAGTTTTGGCCAATATATATTCTTCTACATATTTATGGTAAAAAAAAAATCGCAATCAGCGTATTTTGATTGGTTTGCGCAAAAGTAATCGCGTTTACAAACTATGGGAATTGATTTATGGCGTTGTTACTGTTTTTTGTTTTTTTTTACTAGTAATGGTGGCGATCTGCGATTTTTATCGGGACTGTGATATTGCAGTGGACATGTCGGACATTTTTGACACATTTTTGGGACCAATGACATTTATACAGGGATCAGAAATTTAAATGTCCACTGATTACTGTATAAATGTCATTGGCAGTGAAGGGGTTAACCTGAAAGGGCAGTGAAGGGGATAACAGTGTTCCCTGGGTGTGTTCTAACTGTGTGGGGGCGGGGCTGGTCGGGACATAACAGATCTAACTGATCCCAGTGACAGGGATCAGTAGATCTGTCATGTCCCGTTCACAGAACGGAGAACCGCCGTTTAAAAGCACATCAGGTCAGCAGAATACTGTTCTTATGCCTCGTTCAGGCCTGGGTACTTAGTGGCTGTAAGTTTGTAAATCCAGATAGCCTCACTTTGTAGAAGTTTCTTATCAACTATATCGTAGGCGCCACTGTCACATTGCATTATGTATACTATGCCGATGGTTTGGCACTTCGCAAAGCATTGTGGTTTCCAGATAATGCCATTAGTTAATCTGATCTGGTTGGCATAGATGACAAAGTTGCAGAAATGACATCTGCCACATGGGGCCGTACCTAGCCTAACAGCTTTCCTAGGTTCCTTACCACTGTGATGACTGTGGACCGATTGTTCCTTGAGGGAGCAGGATCTGCGAAAGGTAACTTCTGGAATGGGAATAATATATTTAGAAATGGTTTCATCTGCTGTAAGCAGATATCAACATGTTCCCATTATGTGCCTCGCCTTGAAGTGGTGCCCTGAATATCCAGTGATTAATCTAGTGGTGGAAACAGTGGGTTGGGGGTTTTTAACTTGATGAAAAATTCCATCCCTGTCCTGTGCCTTAACCGAGCCACAGGCCTTTTTAAGACCAGATCTGCTATAGCCCCGGCTCAAGAGCTGATGTTGAAGTGCCTTTGTTTCAACATATATATGTTGATAGGCTTGGATGCAATACTCAGACTTTCGTTGATTTTTTTCATATGTATTCATTACCTATATGCCTTTTGTGAATCTGTATCCATTGGATGTATGATGAGCAATTTCTACATAAGAATTTGGATTGATGTGTATGTGTGTTATGATGTTATGTGGGGTGCCGATAGTGGCGGGCGATATTTGTCATCTCGCATGCGCTCACTTGGAGTGGACTGGTAAGAGTCCGAGCCGGGTTTTTCTAGCCACCGTGGCAGAGCTGGCTCCGGGCCAGAGTTTTTGGTCCACCCAAATCCCTCTCCAGCTGCTTGAAATAACCAGGAAGAGATCTCAGTGGAACTCAGTATGCTTACACTGAGAGAACGAAGACCTTGAGTTGTTGGTTGCTCTAAGGCAGTGGTTCTCAACTCCGGTCCTCGGGACCCACGAACAGGCCAGATTTTAAGTATTACCTTGGGGAAAAGCAGACTAGAATGCTGCAATCACTGAGCAGCAAATGATATCACCTCTGATGCATTTCAGTTATCCTGCAAACCTGGCCTGTTAGTGGGTCCCGAGGACAGGAGTTGAGAACCACTGCTCTAAGGACTGCAAAAGGGTTTGCATTTGTTTGTTTGAAGGTGTCAGAGACAAGCCCAACATCGGATAGAGAGGTATCCTGTCTGTATTCGTTTAGTGCCGGAAAGTAAGGTTTTGTTTTTGCTATTTTTGTTTGTTTTGATAACATGTAACCTTTACAAAATAAAACTGGCCACCAGCCATATTTAAAGAAAGTTTGCCTACATGCTGCCTTCTTCCCAGGAAAGGTGATCCACATGAGCTAATCTCTCACAATGGGTACATATGCACATTTTTATGTGTACATACATACACTATATCAAGTAACATTTATGTGATACTGTACAGAATAATTGCTATTTTTTATCACTGTATTGACTGGATTTGTCTCTTACGGCTACGTTTCCACTATTGCGACTTGTCATGCGACTTGGGACTGCAAAGTTGCATGACAATTCGTAACCCATGGTTTCCAATGAGTACCGTTCATATCAGTGTGACTTCAAGTTGCAGCGACTTTAACCACTTCACCCCCGGAAGGATTTCCCAGGTTAGGGCCAGAGCACTTTTTGCGATTCGGCACTGCATCGCTTTAACTGACAATTGCACGGTCGTGCGACGTTGTACCCAAACAAAATTTGCGTCCATTTTTTCCCACAAATAGAACTTTCTTTTGGTGGTATTTGATCACCGCTGCGTCATTTCTGATTGCCACTATAAACAAAGAAAGAGCGACAATTTTGCAAAAAAAAAAACAAAAAAAAAAACAATATTTCTTACTTTTTGCTAAAATTCAAATCCAAAAAAAATATATAAAAAAAACAATTTTTTTTTCCATCGGTTTTGGCCGATTTATATTCTTCCTCATATTTTTTGTAAAAATCGCAATCAGCGTTTATTAATTGATTTGCGCAAAAGTTGCCGCGTTTACGGATGACATCGGGTCCGCCCAAGCCACGGGCATACTCCTCCGGAGTGTGTTGGGCACGAGAGCGTGCCGCCAGCGGCGCGCGCTCGCCGCCTATTTACGGCGATTCGAAACTGTCGCCGTAAATATACAGCGCGCAGTGTGGAACCGCTTAAAGTAGTGCCTGCACTACTTTGGTCTGACTTTGATGTGACTTAAATACACAGGCATTGCTTCAAGTCCCATCAAAACCGCAGAAAAATCATGGCAAAAAAGCGCGACTTTGCGGTTGCAATAGTGGAAACCTAGCCTTATAGTTACAGCTGCTTTACAAAGCTCCTGAAGAAGAAGATAAAGTGAAAAATGTTGAGCTACAAGCATTGTGACTGATATTTGGTTCATGTATGCGTATGTTGTATGTGTATCAAAAGTTTTTTTTACAGAAAAAAATCAATATTCTGCTGACCTCATGTGCTTTTAACTTTTTTGACATCAATAAAAAATATTTTTTTTATTCAAGTGTTCTGTAATTGTGGCACCATTAACCAGTACAGGACCGCGCTATTGACAAAAGACGTCAACAGCGCGGACCTGAAAATCCGGGGGGACGTCCATGGACGTCCGCCCCTTCACACGCCCACTGCGCGCCAGGACATGACCAATTACCACGGTGTTAATGTCTTGTGAACTTATTTTTTTTATAAAAAATAACTACAGTTTTTTCAATTTTCGTGTACTCCAGTCGTCTTATAACTAAAAAAAGACATTTTTTTTGAAAACTATGTGTATGTTGTATGCGTATGTACTTGGTTTATAGTCAGTGTTACGAACATCGAGTTGTAAAAAGTGAAATAGAAGAAGAAGTCCTCGAAACATTTCGTCGACATTGATATTCCGATCCAAAGGTGATAACGTTGGCGTTTCAGCGCGAAAAAACGGTACTAAAAAGACGCCAAAACTACCCTGAACTTCGTTACGGACACATAAAT
>BLSH010429416.1:312195-326215 GCA_018402905.1 Glandirana rugosa | reverse complement strand
TTCAGGCTGCAAAGCAACAAAATGTGATTATCTTAAAGGGGGTGATTCTTTTCTATACCCATTGTGGGCATATATATTATACCAATCAAGAGGTGAGGTGCACAATGGTAATACGATGGCGTGCAAAGCAATCAAACCCTCCCACGGGTCATATGTAGAAAAACATCCAAGGGATTGCTGCACAATAAAACTTTAATGAAAGTCCAAAAATCTTACATGACAACAGTAAACATCATGGTTAACAGTTTCTGGCTTTTCAGATAGTGCCCCTCTTCATAAACCAAATACATCCATCTGAGTTTCACATCACAACGTACAAATATATACTTAATCACATCAACTGGAACCTATTAAGTCTTTAATTACATTTCAAGCATCATGGTCTAAGCGTAAGCCTACCCTCCATCTCATCCAATCTGAAAATTGGCTGCGGGGGATAGATTTAAAAACCCCAGGTGGATGATAACTAGTGAAATCCAACAACTGATTACAATCGGTGAGTTTACTATACAAATCACTTATGATATGTCCTTCCTGTATTATTATGTATTTTGAAGATATTAATATGGTAGGTTTAGTGTATATTTTTGTTCATTAGATCTTGAGTCTATTACCGCACCTTGACATATGGGAATTGTGAAAACCGCTGGTGCTGATTGCTTCACCATTAGATGAATTACAACGCTTAGACCATGAATACTGAAATGTAATTAAAGACTTAATAGGTTCCAGTTGATGTGATTAAGTATATATTTGTACGTTGTGATGTGAAACTCAGATGGATGTATTTGGTTTATGAAGAAGAGCGATATCTGACAAGCCTGAAACTGTCAACCATGATGTTCACTGTTATCAAGTTTTATTATGCAGCAATCCCTTGGATGTTATATATATATATATATATATATATATATATATATATATATACACACATACATACATACATACAGCATCTCACAAAAGTGAGTACACCCTTCACATTTTTGTTAATATTTTATTCTATCTTTTTATGTGACAACACTGATGACACTTTGCTACAATGTAAAGTAGTGAGTGTATAGCTTGTATAACAGTGTAAATTTGCTACCCCTCAAAATAACTTAACACACAGCCATTAATGTCTAAACTGCTGGCAACAAAAGTGAGTACACCTCTAAGTGAAAATGTCCAAATTAGGCCCAATTAGCCATTTTCACTCCCCGGTGTCATGTGGCTTGTTAGTGTTACAAGGTCTCAGGTTGTGAATGGGGAGCAGGTGTGTTAAATTTGGTGTTATCGCTCCCACTCTCTCATATTGGTCACTGGAAGTTCAACATGGTACCTCATGGCAAAGAACTCTCTGAAGGTCTGAAAAAAAAAAATGTTGCTCCACATAAAGATGGCCTAGCCTATAAGATTGCCAAGACCCTGAAACTGAGCCGCAGCATGGTAGCCAAGACCATACAGCGGTTTAACAGGACAGATTCCACTCAGAACAGGCCTCACCAAGGTCGACCAAAGAAGTTGAGTGCACGTGCTCAGTGTCATATCCAGAGGTTGTCCTTGGGAAATAGACGTTTGAGTGCTGCCAACATTGCTGCAGAGGTTGAAGGGGTGGGGGGGTCAGCCTGTCAGTGCTCAGACCATACGCCGCACACTGCACTAAATTGGTCTGCATGGCTGTCGTCCCAGAAGGAAGCTTATTTTTAAGATGATGCACAAGAAAGCCCGCAAACAGTTTGCTGAAGACAAGAAGACTAAGTACATGGATTGCTGGAACCATGTCCTATGGTCTGATGAGACCAAGATAAACGTTTTGGTTCATATGGTGTCAAGTGTGTGTGGCGGCAACTAGATGAGGAGTACAAAGACAAGTGTGTCTTGCCTACAGTCAAGCATGGTGGTGGGAGTGTCATGATCTGGGGCTGCATGAGTGCTGTTGGCACTGGGGAGCTACAGTTCATTGATGGAACCATGAATGCCAACATGTACTGTGACATGCTGAAGCAGAGCATGATCCCCTCCCTTCGGAGACTGGGCCGCAGGGCAGTATTCCAACATAACGACCCCAAACACACCTCCAAGATGCCTTGCTAAAGAACCTGAGAGTAAAGGTGATGGACTGGCCAAGCATGTCTCCAGACCTAAACTCTATTGAGCATCTATGGGGCATACTCAAATGGAAGGTGGAGGAGCGCAAGGTCTCTAACATCCACCAGCTCTGTGATGTCATCATGGAGGAGTGGAAGAGGACTCCAGTGGCAACCTGTGAAGCTCTGGTGAACTCCATGCCCAAGAGGGTTAAGGCAGTGCTGGAAAATAATGGTGGCCACACAAAATATTGACAACTTGGGCCAATTTAAACATTTTCACTCAGAGGTGTACTCACTTTTGTTGTCAGCGGTTTAGACATTAATGGCTGTGTGTTGAGTTATTTTGAGGGGGCAGCAAATTTACACTGTTATACAAGCTGTACACTGAGGTCTCATACACACGGGCGTAATAGCAAAACCTCGGAACCGACATCAGGCAAAAATCGGTGTCAAAAACTCGTTTTTGTCTGCGTTTTGCATCGGCGTTAATGCGCGTTAGTGATTGTCGGCGTCAATAGGCGTTTTGTTAATAAAATCCCTTTTACTCTTCCGTTCACTGACAGATGCAGCCTTCTTATGACACGTGGGGACGTCCCAAAGCTGTGCCAACCAAGAAGGGTGGGCAAACTATAACAACTGTATCCAACAGAAAAAGCCCTCTCAGGCAGCGCTAATCACGCTTACACTGCCGCTTGTAATACTTTGCGGACAAAGGCAGCATCCGAAGATGCTGAAACATCAATTTTGTAAAACTTAGTAAACGTGTGCACTGAGGCCCAAGTAGCCGCTTTGCACACCTGAGACACCGAGGCCTGGTGTCTAAACGCCCAGGAAGTACTAACTGCCCTGGTGGAATGAGCCGTGACTGGAAACGGGGGAACCTTGCCCCAAATCTCATATGCATGAGTCACGGTCTTCCTGATCCAACGAGAAATGGTAGCTGACGAGGCTGCCATGCCTTTGCGCGACCCTTCCGTCAGCACAAATAAAGAATCAGACTTCCGAAAAGAAGCTGTAAAAAACAAATACACTCGCAAAGCCCTCACCACATCCAAAGAATGCAGTTCAACTTCTCTGGGATGCAACGGGTGCGGGCACAATAAGGGAAGAACAATATCCTCATTCAAATGAAAAGAAGAAACCACGTTCGGAAGAAACGAAGGGGAAGGTTGCAAAACCGCTTTGTCCTTATGAAGAACCAAGTAAGGTGACTTGCAGGATAATGCTGCCAACTCAGACACCTGCCTAGCGGATGTAACAGCCACCAGAAAGGCCACTTTCTGCGACAACAGCCGCAATGAAATGTCCCTGATCTTTTCATATGGTGGCTTCTGCAGCACAGAAAGCACCAAATTCAAATCCCACGGCGCCAGAGGCGACCGTATCCGAGGAGCCACATGACGTACACCCTGTACAAACATACGGATCAATGAATGTGACACCAAGGGCCGTTGAAAAAGAACCGCCAGGGCCGAAATCTGACCCTTAAGCGTACTTAACGCCAGGTTCTTGTCCAGTCCCTGCTGTAAAAAAGTCAGTACTCTGGACACTGTATAAGAGCGAGGGTTCCAACCCCCTGTCTCGCACCAGGCAATATAGGCCTTCCAGGTCCTATGATAAATCGTACGTGAAGTACCCTTACGAGCTTCAATCATAGTAGGGATCACGGAGTCCGAGACACCCCTATCCCTCAACACCTGGGACTCAATAGCCAAGCCGTCAAAGCCAGCGAGGGTAAAGCAGGGTGCAAGATGGGCCCTTTAGACAGTAGGTCCCCGTGAAGCAGAAGATGCCAGGGAACATCTGTCACCATCCGCACCACGTCGGTGTACCAAGGACGCCAAGGCCAATCCGGAGCTACCAGGATTGTCGGGATTCCCTCTGCTTCTATCCTGCGCAGAACCCGCGGCAGAAGCTTTAGGGGAGGAAAGATGTACAGTAGCCGATACCGACCCCAGGGTGCTACCAGTGCGTCCGAGGCGACTGCCAACTGATCTCTTGTTCTGCACACAAAGGTCTGTACCTTGTGTTTGAACCTCTGGTGTGCCCCACTTGAGGCAAATCTGGCGGAACACTTCTGGATGTAGGGACCACTCCCCTTGACCCAGAGTCCGGCGGCTGAGAAAGTCCGCCTGCCAGTTTTCCACGCCTGGAATGTAGATTGCAGAGAGAGCTGGCACGTGAAGTTCTGCCCACCAAAGGATCAGAGCCGCCTCCACGGCTGCTGCCGAGCTTCTCGTTCCGCCCTGATGGTTCACATATGCCACAGCCATGGCATTGTCCGACTGAACCCGGACAGGGAGGCCTCACAGCCTCGCCTACCAATGCGACAGACAAAGCCTGATCGCTCTCAGTTCCAGTACATTTATTGGAAGACAAGTTTCCTGAACCGACCAACGACCCTGGGCAGAGAACTGACCCAGGACCCCTCCCCAGCCCGACAGGCTGGCATCCGTCGTTACTATCGACCAATTGAGGGGGAGAAAACATTTTCCCAACTTTAGGGCTGGAGCCCGAATCCACCAAATCAAAGATCCTAGGGACTGATGATCCAAGCTGATCAGTCTGTCTAGGGATAGGGGAGATTTGTCCCATTGCGACAAAATCGCCTTCTGCTGGAGCCGAGTGTGACTCTAGGCGGAAGGTATCGATTCGAAAGCCGACACCATGAGCCCCAACACTCGCATACAGAACCGTAAGGAGGACCACTGGCGTGATAACAAGGTTTGCACTGCTGCCTGTAATGTCAGGAGCTTGCTCGGTGGTATAAACACCCTTGCCTGCACCGTGTCCAGAATCAGACCCAGGTATTCCAGCCGGTAGGATGGAGTCAATGATGACTTCTGCAGGTTGATCAGCCAACCAAATTCTTTTAATGTTGACACTGTGATTATCATGTTCTCCTCCAGAGCCGCAGCTGACTCTGCTCTCAGGAGTAAATCGTCGAGGTACGCCACCACCGCGATACCGCTCTGTCTCAACAGTGCCAGCATCGGGGCCACCACCTTGGTGAACACTCGGGGAGACGAAGCCAGCCCGAAGGGAAGAGCCACAAACTGGTAATGCAGATCTCCCACTGCGAAGCGTAGAAAACGCTGGTGACTGTGACAAACTGGAACGTGAAGATACGCGTCCCTGATATCCAGGGACGCCACGAGTTCCCCTTGGTGCAGGGCGGCCACGACCGAGCGCATGGACTCCATCCTGAATCTCTTTGTCTTTACAAAGCAGTTTAATGCCTTCAGGTCCAGAACTGGCATGACACCGCCCTTCTTGGGCACCACAAAGGGGTTTGAGTAAAACCCGTGAAATCTTTCCACTGCGGGTACCGGTACAGTCACCCCCTGTTCGGCAAGCGCCCGAACGGCGCCCAGAAGCGCCTCCCGACGCCCCTGAGGGAGTTTTAAGTTCGAAGTGAAGAACCTTTCTGGGGGTAGAGAGATGAACTCTACCCTGTACCCGGAGGACACCACCTCCAGCACCCACCGATCGGTGATGCGGGCAGCCCATCTGTCTGCGAACCCCAGCAACCGCCCCCCCACCCGTGAGTCGGGTGGGGGCAACCCATCATGCAGAGGTTGACTTAACCTTCGTTTTTTCGGACTTATGTTGCCAGGGCCTTTTACTGGACCCAGCGGAAGCCTTACCGGACTTGAAGCCCTTACCCGCTGAGCCGGGTGCACGAAAAAACTTCTTCTGACCTGAAGAAACAGGGCCCTGCCTACGGAGAAAATCCCGCCGCTTTGGCTCTGGAAGGAAAGCACTCTTCCCTCCCGTGAAATCCTTAATGATTTCATCCAACTGTGGGCCAAACAGACGCCCTCCCTGAAAGGGAAGATCTGCAAGAGCTTTCTTTGAAGCCTGGTCGCCCGACCAAGAGCGGAGCCACAGCACCCGCCTGATAACAATTGCAAAAACAAACATTTTTGACAATATGGGAAGAAGGTCCAAAGCAGCATGGCATATGTAGTGGAGACCCTCTTCCAAATGTTGTGCCCGCTGCACCTCAGCCTGTGCACACTCACAAGTTAAACCAGTGTGCAGTGTGGCAGCGTGCTCGTGAAGAGATTGTGCTGCCATCACAGCCGCTAGAGCCAGCCGCATGGCTGACCCAGCCAACAAGAACAGTGAGTTAGACACTGCCTCCGTGCGGCGATCGGCCGCCTTCTTAAAAGACGGAGACCCCTCCAAGGGAATGGTCATTGCCTTATTCAGATTGGCCATTGGGGGGTCCACCATTGGGGAAGCCCATCTCTTAGTAAAGCTATCCTCAAAAGGGTAGCGAACAGAAAAGCTTTTGGGAAAAGCAAAGGAATTTGGTGGCCGCAGCCATTCCTTGAACACCACCTGTTCAAACACCTGATCATAAGGGTAAGCCCTAGGGGACCTAGGGGGTTTAAGTGATCCACAAATATATGTGGACTCATGCGACTCCCCTGCTTGGTCAAGCCGCATGGAGTCGCGGATATCAGTGATCAGAGCGGCCACTATCGCTTTATCAGGCGAAAAAGGAGCCTCCTGAGGGCAGTTCACCCTCTGATAGGTCCACAGGTGTGACCACTGAGGTGCTTTCTGGATCCGAATCCTTCCCTGAGGAATGAGGGGGGGTGGGCGTTTTTTGGGGCCCCCCGGAACCGGGTCCCCTGCCCGGGGAAAGAACTCCCCAAATACCGCCCTCAACTGTTCCAAGGACACCAAGGTTCCCGGGGTGGATTGTTGATCCGCAGGTACACCTGCCATAGCCTTGCCGGCCTCTGACATCCCAGCCTTCCGGCACCCCCACTGTGTGACCACCACCTCTACCCCACCAATCAGCCAGGGAGACCCGGGAGGATTGCACCCACCACTACCAGCACCCAGGGAGAGCCAGCTATACTTGCTGTTTTAAATGCCTCAGCACTGTGACCGGAATGAGCAATGCCCAAAAATCCACTGCACTTCAAGAGCCTGCACCACCGAGTGTCAGCCACGTTGTCCAAGTAAAACCGGAAGTACTACTTCCGTTTTTATCACTTCCTGTAATACCAAAAACGACCACTGGGGGCCGCCAGAGGCCAGGCTGAAAATTGCATGGGCTACCAAACAATGGATGCTGCCATTAACAAGCAGAGCTTATAGAAAAATGGCGTGGTCGGCGGACGAACGAACGGAGATCCACACCGAATGGCGGTGAGCCGCTTAATGCAGTGCTCCCAACGGTCAGTGCAAGGTGCGGTACTGCAGGGGGGTGGGGGGGGAGATAATCCTCAAAGGGGTACCACCCAGTGTGTCCCCACTAACGGACCCCCACCGGCCGGCTACCACAGAAGCTGCCCAGGTGCCCGCTCTCCGCGCCCCTAGGACGGAAGAGGGGTCCACTTACCAATCCGACGGGCGCAGCGGGTAGCCACCCGGAGCAGGCTTACCTCCCCATAGAGAGGCATGCTGCTGGCCAGGCCCCTGGACAGGAACAAAACCAGTCACTGGGCTCTAGTGGGTTTTAGCCACTGGCCGCCCGCACGGAATGGGCGCTATGCGGCCAGACTGGGGAAAGTTTTTGGATTCTAGATATCCTCTATACCACCAGCCGGCTTCTTGATAGCAGTCTTCATCAGAAAAAATCTTCAGGAGACCGCAGATCCCATAGTCTACTCCTTGCACTAGGCAATTTAAAACTGATGTGCTATGCAGAGCAGGGGGATTATATGCTAAGGTGAGGGGAGGGGCCAACCTATGCTATTGTTTTATTTTTGCCTAGTCTACTCCTAGTAATATGAGCAGAACCCACGTGTCATAAGAAGGCTGCGTCTGTCAGTGAACAGAAGAGTAATGTTATTTCTAAAGTGTTGTCACATGAAAAGATATAATAAAATATTTACAGATATGTGAGATACTGTGTGTGTGTGTGTGTGTGTGTGTGTATATATATATATATATATATATATATATATATACACATACATACATACACACACAATAAAAACAGGGCACTGTAAATGACTGTAAGGGATGAATTGTAAATGGTTAAGTACTTTATGAGCTGAACAAGAAGACTGCCCCCCCTGTCTGAAATGAAACGTGCTATCCTAAATAAATTCATTCAGCTTTCTTTGACAAATGAGCACAGCATATTTCATAGCTTTGTATTCTTCCAGCATTGGCTTCCTTTGGACACAACATCTCAGAACCGCAAAGTTGATTATGGAACTAAGATCACAAAAAGCTACACAATAAAACCCAACAGCTATTACTGATGGTTGGGTCTCACTCTGATTGGGTATGAAAGCGAGAGAATCTCCACACAAGACCACCACCCCAACATCTATTATAATGTACAAAACCTCTCTTATCTGGCCGCCTGCCCCTCCTGGGATGTCTACATCACACAGCCCAGGAGGACATTTGAGAGATATCAAACATGCGCAGACACACCGCAGGTCTCTGCCAGACAAATAGTATGTCTTTTCTTGGGCGTAGTGGAAGCCATCAATCGCTGTGGGTCTCTGTCGGATCTATAGGACCTTGGAGAGAACCACGGCGTGCCCGTGATTGTGTCAAATCCCGCTTCAAGATGGCAGCATGGGATCAGAAGCAAGGAAGACAATGCTGGACTCAATGAACTAGTAAGTCATTTTATTTTTCCATGCTGTGTCAAGTGTTATGGCTATTAAATTTATTTTTGGCTAGGTAGGGTGTAGTTCCTCTTTAACTAAGACTGCGTATGTGAGTCAGTAATGGGTGGGTGTTTGTGTATGCGCGTGTGTATGTGTGCGCGTGTGTATGTGTGCGCGTGTGTATGTGTGCGCGTACTCGCTACAAGCTTGTATATCCTGGTAGCTTGATAATTACGTTCAGAAGTATATTACTACTGAATGGGTTGTCGGTTATTGTGGGTAGACATGTTTCTGACACCTACTATTTTCATACATGCCCTCCATTTTCTTTCCAACTTATTAAGAAACTGTGAAATAAATACAGGTTAGCAGCTCCAGAAAATCTCTGGCTGTTTGTACCCCAACAAAACCAAGGCAGTATTATTTGGTGCCAGCAAACAGAAAATTCTGATGCTGATGACCAGTATTACACAGCCTTTCTTCTAATCTTGGAACAGGGGGAAGGGGTGTCTGAATTAAAGAGGTTAGCTGTATAATAGGATTTGGGTCTGCTTTAACTTCACATTCATTAACCATGTTGAAGAATACAACTGTAAGCCCTCTTTAGCCTTACCTTGTCAATAAGAGAGGATAAACTCTACAGCAACATTAAAGAGTAACTCCACTTTCGTGGGGAAAAAAAAAAGCAAATAAAAAAAAATAATAATATAGTATATACAATTGGGACTTAAGTCATATTGTAATCGAATGTTATGATAAATGACCTTTCCTTTTCAATCTGCAGCTCTGTGATTTTCTGCAAAATATAATGCAATATGGCTACCTGGAGGTGTTCTGTACACAGAACACCCCTCAGAAGCATAATTTCCTGCTTGTGTGATTGGCTCACTGATTTCCCCAGAAGTCTGCACTAAGATACAAGTCAGATTTCTGGCATCCCCTGCAACACATATCCTTTTTGGTGAGATACTCCCAATAGGAAATTGCGTCTAAAGGGACATAGGCCCAGCAGCTTTCTTCATTAGAGCCCTGCAAGTCCAGTAGCTAACTGATAATTATAAAACCACTATCATTAGATCCAGTTTCCATATGGACACAGAAAAACACACAAGGATTTCTTCAGAATAACAAAAGGTAGGAATCTGTAACAAAGTTTGTTAAAAATCCTTGTAATGTACATAAATCACTCTGAGGATAATGTTTTTTTTTTTTTTTTTTTTAAAAGTTCAAACTATACTAAAAATCATCATTGACCTGCATGATATCAGATTTTCTCTACTTGATATTCATTTATTTTAAATGTTTCAGTAATCACTGTACTGAGGTTTAAAAAATATAGAACCTTCAATTTTCTAGACCCACAGACTACATATACTACAAAATTCCCTGTGTTGCAAACAGGTTTGGAGTCAAAGTAGAGCACAAACTCGTGCTGATTAGGTGTGAATCAGGAGAATAAGCAGTTTATCGCTTTTTGATTCTTCCCAATATTTGTAAAGTCATGTGAAAAAGCAAGCATAGCCCATGGAAAATATTGACTTTTTCAACATATTTAAACAAGAAAACATTAGATCTCCATTCAATCAGTTACAGATTAACTTCATATACTTGAACAAATTACATATAAAGTTTGAATGGTGTCCCTGCCAAAAGAACACATATAACAGCCATTCGCAATAATCGCATGTAAAATCTGACTAGCTGGTTGTACCCAAGTTGATTGATCAACTCAAGTACATTCAGCCTGCCCATACATGGTTAGAATCATGGCCAGTCCCTGCTGAACCGGATGAGATTAGACCCATCTATGGCTGGCCTTAATTCAGATTAGCTGCCAATGAATAAAGCCAGCCACAGATCGGTTGACGTCACATGAAGCGGCCGACTCTGTGAGGACGTCACATGACAAAACATGCATAGGGCGGAGCAAGGTCGCAGACATCAGAGCGGATGCCGTGTTCGTGCTCGCGGTTTGTGGTGTGACTGAAGCCAAATGTTCAATTGAGCTGAGCGTGTTTTCCCTAGTGCCGGGTAGGCACTTTTAACATGCAAGTGGAATGCCTATAATTTTTAAATAAAGCCTGTTGTTACGTTTTTACACTATGGGAGCCTCCTTCCTTCTTTTTATTCCTACACACTGGATGCTATGATTTGTGAGATGGGATTCTGATCGATGCCTAGGAAGAGAGAGGAGTACATCTGATCACTGGGAGAGATTTGGCTTGTTCACTGGTTTAAAATTTTACCAACATAATAATCTGGTGAGTTTGATTTAGTGAGAGTGGTGAAGGATTCACACTGTGGTGGACACCTTGGGGATATTTGCGAATAACGTTTGGGACTTTATATTACAATTATCAACACTAATTTTTGAACACTATTTGAATATATTTTTTCACGTTTTTCTTTATTACCAATTTGTGGACTGTTATATAAGCACTTTAGCGATGTTATTGTGAATTTTGCAAACATATTTGATTTGCACAATTTTGCATTTGCACTTTATCTAGGCACTAGATATGAGTACAAGGGAAAGTACTAATGATTTAGGTTTGCACTAGTTTTTTATATGTGCACATATTTGTATTAGCACTGAGGACATTTTAGGTTGATGTGCGGACCCGCACTTCTTTTACTACATTTTTATTTTTTATTGATACTTTCAATAATTTGAGCAGCAGCTGTCCAGTAGATCATTTCGGAGGGAGGAAGTGACGTCACCCGCTGACCGGCACGAGCATGTTTGATGTGACACAGTACTGTGGATGTCTGGAATTTATGAAATTACTGTTACATGTACCTGGCACTGGGTTCTGAGTGCCTTTTAATGTAAGTGCATTACTTTTAAAATAATAAAACAGCAGTTTCCATACAGAGAGCACTATATTTCCTTTATTTACTTTCTGGGTATTAACATGATTGGAGAGGCTCTGGGAGAAGTAATTTCATTTACCATCCAGGATATTCCATCTGCAAATATTGCTTGAAAAGGGTTAGTGCCTTTTCCCCAATTAAAGGCAGAGACTCTTCATGATCCCTGTAATAAGGATCATAGGAGAAAGGTGAGCAGCCTGTGTAAATGGTGGCGGACTCTTGAGCACCCTTTTCCACATGTGAATTTGAAGTCCGCATGCTTCTTTGACCTCACCCACACAGCACGTTTAAGGAAACTCTCATTATTACTCTTATTGCATTTGAGCGCTGCACAGTTTGATTTTTATTATATTTGATAAGGGAGCTGATTGTATTAGCCCTATGTGTTCAGCTGCTCTGTGGTAAACCTTTTTACCTTGTTACCAGGCCAATCATAGTGTGTAGATCTGCGCTGATTGATTCTCTATTTATTATTTTATATGTCCAGTATATTGTAGAAACTTTTAACCTAAGTTGAAATGTATGCCCTAAAAAATCCCACCAGAGGGTCTTTTGTCTATACAACCTATAGGTTAATGGACACTGGCAGACCAAGCAGACAAGAAGTCCTCCCCTATATAATCCCTCCTACTCAGGAAGCTCTTCAGCTTTGTAGCAAGCATGGAATGAGGGCCCTCAAAATAGGGCAGGTACCTCTGTGTCCTGTGATGTACTTCAAGAAATGGATTTTACAGGCAAGTACAAAAATCCAATTTTCTTTATCACACTGCATGGGACACAAAGTAGGCTATAAACCATGGCTACCTGGGATGTCCCAAAGGTATGCACATGAAGAGAGGGAGACACAGAAGCCACTGTCAGGCCTTATGATACCCCAAGATGCACACTTCTTGAATACTTAACATGTCCAGAACTGGGGAGAACACTACTGTGAATACCCAAGGAGGTGTGGCCAGCTCAAAAGGCAGAGCCACAAACTGAAAGCGTTGGTCCTCCACTGCAAAATGTAAGAATTTTTGATGCATAGAAAAAAATTGGTACATGGAGATATGCATTCCTTATGTCTATTGGCACAAGAGAATCCCCTGCTGGAGTGAGGCCACAACTGGCTGCACGACTCCATGCGAAACGACCAGACCTTTTGAAATTTGTTTAAACTTTTCAGGTTGAAAATTGGTCTCACTTCCTCATTTGGCTTTGGGACTATGAAGAGATTGGAGTAGAAGCCAAGTAAGCTTTTGGCTAGTGGAGCTGACTTGATTACCCCTTGTGCCAAAAATCGTCCAAGTGCCCGAAACAAGGAAGTTCTCTTTTGCTGATCTACAGGTACATTCAATCTCATAAACCAGGGAGGAGGAAGAACCTGAAACGTAAAAAAACAGCAGCCCCAACCGCATGATCGGGCGCAGCCCTTCATAATGAAGAGGGCTTGGATTCTGGTTTTGTCGACTTGGCTGACCAGGCCCTCCTCTGCCCCTAATTCTGTGTTTTTCCTCTGGACCCGGTCGCCTGGGAGTGCCGAAAAGACTGCCTGGATGAAGAGGCATTGGCAACTGGAGAGGCAGAACCTCTATAGGCCAGATGCTTACCCTTTTTCTTGAGTGGCAAGAGGGAGCTTTTGCTGCCAGAGATATTTATCAAAGTCCTTACTGAACAGGCATTTGTTAGTGAAAACCCTGTCAACAACTTTTTACAGGGCAGCTCAGCGGACCAGCTCTTCATCCACAGAACCTGTGAAATAGACACTAGTGCCAAATGAGAAACCTGTCTCTAGTGTCTGCTTCCACATGTGCCGGGTTCCTCCTCACCACCCGCTTAATGTGAACCTTCAGGATTTGGCAAACTCCAATGGCAGCCACCACAGATTGCATAGAAGAGCTTGCTGAGGCAAAAGAAGCCTTGAACAGGGTTTCCAGCCTCTTGTCAGCCAGATTCTTAAAAACCTGAACATTATCCACCATGCTCTCAAATTCTTGTTGAGGTTATAAACTACTGTATTCACTGCGTACTCCTCTTTTTTAAGAGCTTTTCCTAAATGGATAAAGAAGAGAAAATCCTTTTGGTGGCACAAACACCCTGTCCGGATTATTCCACTCAGCATACAACATCTTCCCTAAGAGAGGGTGCAAGGGAAAAACTAGTGAATCCTAAGGTGAACACAGAAGCTCCAAGGAAGAATACTTAACTACTGAGGTATCAGCCAGAGGTAACCTAAAATTGGAGTGAACCACCTCAGAGAGAGACTGCACTAACACCCTCTGAGCTTGAGAAACAGATGGTCCCTGAGCTTCCTCTAGCTCAGAGTCCTAAGAGGCAGACTCCACTGCCAGACCTTTCTCAAGTTCTACAACACCCGTCTCCTTACATGTCCCTTTTTGCCAGATAGGGAAAATATGGAAAAGCCTGCTCTGTGCCCTGTACCAACGACTTACATCTCCACCACCACCAGAAGCTCTGGAAAAAAAAAAAAAAAAAAAAAAA
>BLSH010429416.1:241872-266424 GCA_018402905.1 Glandirana rugosa | reverse complement strand
TTATTTACAATATAGTAAGTAAGTAGCTCAGGGACAGGGAAGAAAAGGGGAAGAAATTAGAATGGGTGGCACACACACACACATGAAACTGACCCTCACAGTGACACCAACAGCTATCTCCAGCAGCACCGATGATGATGACATCTCACCGACATGAAATGTCCCCTCCTGAGCCACAGTGACAGTCTCTCTCCATGCCAGGTGGTCCCTTCAGTGCATACAGCACTGACAGTCCTGCTCCCGGCTTGCCTTGCTTCCATTCTGCAAACCTACATATGCGGCTCCGGCTACTCCGTTCAGATCCCTTGCAGCATGACATCACATGACACGCTCAAGCACCGTCTCCACCAGACCTGCCCCCCCCCCCCCCCCCCCACCGTCACCACCTGAACATACTTTAGCAGGCACTCGGATGATTTCGGCCAAGCGCCACAGCCATATTTTTTTACTGGCAACCTTTTCCTGTCACTGGCATTTACTGGCAGGAGAAACGTGCCAATTTTTTACTGTCTGCCAGTAAAAATACTGAGGGTTGGCAACGCTGTGCCCAAAATTAAGACTACAGATCAAAAGCAAATATTCAATAACATATTTCTTGGACTATGATGCACAAATGAGAAAGCCCATCAAAATTGTGGGCACTTACAAGAACTAAGAAGTGTTTGCTGATTTAATTATGTGCTGATGTAGCAGTTTTTGTATATATTTTCCTTCTTCGTGTTCAGGGCTGAAAAAAATAACTTTTTTTGTGAAATAACGGAGATAAATATGAAATATTACAAAATGATATTTCATATTTATTGTTTGCAGGCAGCAGATACAGCTCTGGACTATTTTTCACGCTTTTTGCCAAGATAACCTTACAGAAGCTCTAAGAAAACCGACTTTGGTTTTCCTGTATCCACACTGCCTACTGACAATTAATGCCTCTATCTTTTAGATTTTTGATTCTTTAGGCAAGACAACAGGGTGGAAGTAGCAGAGAATCACTGTCTGACTGACCCACAGGCAGAGAACGTTTCCTTAGGATCATCTATAACTTCTTGAGGGGGGATACCAGTGTGTTTACAGACCTCAACAGCAGAAGCACAGATTGCAAACACAGCTGAAAATCATGAGTGGGTCATCCTCCCTCCATACTTTGATTCCATACTTTCAATTACAAAGACATCAGAAAGTATACAGCTACTGCTGTGCTCTCTTTTTGAAAATATCCAGATGGCTTTGTGATACCATTGCCATGGGTGCACCCTGTATTAAACGTCTATTTGTAAAAACATAGAGGTGATATAAATATGTAAAACTATATTAACAATCAGCTTAATGGTTTATAAACATTAAAAAGCATAAAATATAAAGTAGACCAAACTATTACAAAATCGACTCTGTGCATAATTGTTAGCTGTCAGACCGGGCTCTGAATGCCACCAACAATCAGAGTGCTTCCAGACCACATAATCACTATGCTTCCTATGACATAATTATGATACCCAAGATAGAAGCTTAGTCACAAAAAATATATATGTCCTTAAAATAAAAACGTTAAAATTATTTACGTAGACAAATCAAATATGACATACTAACGCTGCAAAATTTGACCTGGACATCTAAGCTTTATTGGTCTCTAGTCAAAATATAAAGATATTTTGAACAACCGTAATTTTATTAGGACCTTAATTTTAACCCTTGTCCGTTTTTCAGGTGGACCCGATCGGGCCACCTATTGTCCCATATGGGGAGGCACAGGTGTCTGCTGGCATTCGATCCGATAAAATCCGCTGAAAATAGATGTATGACGACACGTTTGCGGATGGGATCAGCCTGTCCATTTTCATCCGAACTCCCATAGAGGAGAGCGGGGCTCTAACAGGTCCATCTCTGCACAGTGAGCAGAGATGGAACTTTCATCCACCTGCTCAGAGGAGATCAGCAGAGAGATCCCTGCTGAGCAAACAGAGTCCGTTAAAACGGATCTGCCTCCTGTGAAAGGGGCCTTAAAGACATGGACATTGTCAATTGTAGCTTGTAAATGCTAATCTGAAGAAAACCAGATTCAGCAAGTATTAGAAAAAAAATGAACAAACTTCAAGTAGCTTTCAAGAGGCTCCTTAAAACATCATTTAGCACCAGTCTGGAAGCAATCAAAAAAAGTTACATTTACTAGGACAAAAATGTAGGCTGCTATTGCTAAGGGTCCTTTCACACATACGGACCGGACCGTTTGATCAGTTCAGTCACTTTTTTTTCAAAGAAAAATAAACGGATGAAGTTTACATCAGTTTTTCATCCATTTTTTTACATCTGCCTGCTAGAGTCCTTAACTACTTGAATCATGTGGTATTTTTTCCATGCAAAAACAGACCGTTCGTCCGTTTACATCCGGTTTTCGGATGATGACGGAAGCGGGTGTAAACGGATGGAAATAGATGATCCTCCGTTGGCATCTGTTTTTCCATAGGAATGCATTGATGTCCGTTTTTCATTCATCAACGGATGGATGAAAAATGGACGAACGGTCTGTATGTGTGAAAGGGGCCTTAGTTCTTGTACATTGCTAGCTGCCTGGCTGCCTGTGAATGATCTGAAAAAGGCAGCAGCAAGTAGCCTCAGATTAGAGTGAGGCGAGTGCTCCAGAGCTGCAGGTCGATGACTCAGAACGCACTGAAGTCACTACATGAATGGGACATTCAGGAAACGCCACTGCTTGAAGTTGTTACAGCGTGCAAAGCGCTTGTTCACAATAGTTCGCTATTCCAAATTGTTTTTAAATTATTTTAGAAAGTTTTAAATAGTGCAAGGAAGGCTTTGAGGGTTTCTACATCTGCCTTTGTACCCATTGAGAAGAGTAGCATTCCTCCAATATGTACAAACAGCAAAAAAAAAATGATGTATTCAATAATGTAATTGTACTGTCTGCCCTAATATTGTAAAGCGCTGCGCAAACTGTCGGCGCTATATAAATCCTGTATAATAATATAATAATAATAATAATGATTTATATATGTGGGTATTAAAGCATATGTTTAGTTAAATTTAAAGAACAATCAGCACTTATATTTAACTAGAAGAGTCCCGGGTGCTGGTGCCAGCTGCTCTATTTGAAATCTTCCATCCTCTGCCCTCCCCACACTCCTGTTGCGGTAATCTTCCATCCATCCTCCATTTATAAAGCACTTTCCATTAATGGAAGCTATAGTACAGCATCTTTGAATGAAGGAAGGGGGCAGATAGGGTAGGCATAGTCAGCACTCTTGACAAGTGGCGTTGACAGATCTAATGGTTGTATTAATCCCCAAAAGCAACAAAAGATTACCACTGCAGGACAGGGCAGGGGCCGAAGAATAAAGATTTCAACTAGGACAGCCGGCATCAGCAGAAGGGACACCTCTCATTACATGTAAGTACTGTCCCTTGTGCTGATAAAAAATAACTAAATTTAAGCTAAGTACAGTGGAGAAGAGTTAGAACCTATACAGCTCTCAACTGCTGCCATTGTCCCTGTTGGGGAAGTACCATTCATTTATTCTGTGATCATCAGAGAAGTAATCAGGAAAGCAGACAACAATAGATAGCAGTACCTCTTGACCTTCTAATGAAAATGGTATTATAAAAATCATATGCAGACATCCCGCATGTCACACAATATTAATGCACAGAGGAAAATCGGGGCCTCTTATTTCCATAACTGGACCCAATACAGGTAAAATGTCCAGGTATACCATTGAAATGTCCCAAACAGTAAGAAATGCCCAGCCCTGGACAGGCTGTGGCAATGGGAATATGGCAATATCTGCATTTAATTTTTTGGTAGTAATGGCAATTTTTATGAGGAGGGTGAAGAAGCGGAACAGAGTCCTTTGTTTGCAAAAAATCACAATTAAACTTAAACAAGGGTAGCACTGGAAAGATATTTTGATCATTTTTCTGATTTTAAACTAGAACTATAGGCACATTTTTTTTTCCATTTTGGATAGAGTAAGGGACAGTTATAACTCCTGTTGGGTTATTTTTTTACCATCTGTGCCCCATTGGGGAGATTAACTTTTGCTTCCTGTCCCATAGCCAAAGCAGGATATAAGATGAAATCCCTGCAAATTAAAAGAGTCGTAAAGGCAGGAGTTTTTTTTATCTTAATGGAGTTTATCCATTAAGATAAAAAAACCTTCTGTGTGCAACAGCTCCCCCCCCCCCCCCAGCCCCCCTAACACTTACCTGACTTCCCTCTCTGTCCAGCGATGTCCACAAGTGTCTCAGCAGTCCGAGATTCTCCCTCCTGAATGTCGGAGACACAGCATCGGCGCCATTGCTCCTGCTACTGTCAATCAAAGTCAGCTAGCCAATCAGGGAGACAGGGGGCAGGGAATTCTATGCACTAGCACTTTATGGTTTTTATAATTTTTGATTATATAGTGAAGTTTCACCTCACTAATTTTTTAGTAGAAGGGTGAGCGCTACACATTTGGTTATTTACTCTGATCGCCAATGATTTGTTTTGTTGTGTGGCAGGTACTCAATTTTTTCCTTATATTAACACTTAGCGCGGCATACAAACCCCCCCTTTATTTTTTTTAAATAATTATTTTTATCATAACTCATTTTTAATAATATTTTTTAAAATTAATATACTCAACTGTACACTCATATAAATATGCATAATACAGGTTACACAGATAATTAATGATAAAATATTGATTGAATTTTAAAATGTTATAAGGTTATAATGTTTTTTACAGAAATGAGTAATGGAAAATGTATTGATGTCAATTTGTATATATTGTTAAAGGAAACTATTAATGAGGATTACAAGGGTTTTTAATTGTATTATATATTTTTAAGAGGGTACATAAAAGGTATGAGATGGTGAATAATACACCTTGAGTGCATTGCTTGTATATGGGAGCATATAGGAGTACTTTGCACATCAGGTCACACCAATTAGGTTACCAATCTAAAGGAGAAGAATAGGGTGCATTTATAGTTTGGGAGTATTAAGATAGGAATTAACATGATCATATAATCTGAGGTGCACTAATATGGCACCAGTACTAAGGAGAAATAATTAGGGACATTCATTAGCCATAACGGTGTATAGGCGTACTAATATGGATGCCGCTATACAGAACAATAAATTGTTCTAATATGTTCTATATGTTCTAATACAGTGTTCTAATATGGGGACTGGAAAACAGAGGAGGAACAGGAAGTAAGGTATTTCTGTAGAGGGAATTGATGCAACAAGGTGTAGTGGGAGGTATAAAAGAGTAGTAGGAGGTGAATTAGGTATTTAAGAAGCATTGTCATTGGCCAGCCCAGCTTCTGAGGATGCCCAGTGGGAGAGGCGAAACACGCCAAGCGGGGATTGACAGTGACGTACTTCCGGTGTTTTGAACGCACACCGGGGCGGCGAGCGGATCTTTGTTACATACCTGTATTGTAATTGGCATATGTGAGTGTAATTGCTTGTATACACCTATTTTAATAAAGCTAAAACTTTATCACGATATGGAGATCTTGACACACTGCAAGTACAGGCTGGGCCATTTATATGGATACACCTTAATAAAATGGGAATGGTTGGTGATATTAACTTCCTGTTTGTGGCACATTAGTATATGTGAGGGGGGAAACTTTTCAAGATGGGTGGTGACCATGGCGGCCATTTTGAAGTTGGCCATTTTGAATCCAACTTTTGTTTTTTCAAGAGGAAGAGGGTCATGTGACACATCAAACTTATTGGGAATTTCACAAGAAAAACAATGGTTTGCTTGGTTTTAACTTAACTTTATTCTTTCATGAGTTATTTACAAATTTCTGACCACTTATAAAATGTGTTCAATGTGATGCCCATTGTGTTGGATTGTCAATGCAACCCTCTGGAGAAGGGTGACACTCTTCACACACTGATAGCAACACCGCAGGAGAAATGCTAGCACAGGCTTCCAGTATCCGTAGTTTCAGGTGCTGCACATTTTGCGTTATCGAGCCACACTGTCGCTGTCAATTGCCGACCAGCGGCCGTCAATTGCCGACCAGCGGTCGGCAAGCGGTTAATATCACCAACCATTCCCATTTTATTAAGGTGTATCCATATAAATGGCCCACCCTGTATATCTGATTGCATTAATGGATGGAAAAAGAGAGATGAGATGCCATCCACCAGATGAGGATACTACAACTGAGGAGTGTTTTTGACTCCAAGAGTCGGTGAGTGGGGAGTGCAGGCGGGGAGCACGAAGGAGTGAATTTGCATTTCTAAGAGACACATTTGCATGAGCACTTAATTTGCACAATGGACTTTTGATTATGAAGATTGATTATATTACCACAATTTTTCAGCACTAGTCAATTTTATATAGTATTTATGAATGGTTGTAGATGTTTAGTGTTTCTCAACCTTTTTTCAGTCAAGGTACCCTTTAAAATTATGGATAATCTTGTGATACCTTCCAAAATTATGGACAGTCTTGAGGCACCCCATTCTAAAATTATTCTGATAGTTTTACATAATGTAGCAACATCAATACATGTAGGACACCCAACATTGAAGGTGATTTATTCTTCCAATACAGATACACTTTAGCAAACTGGTACTGACCAGTATTCCAATGTTTCTAGAAGGTTGTAAAGGTGTACAATGAAAACCTGTGGCTGCAGGTTTCGTCCACCCTCGCAGATTGTATACAATTTTGAGGCAATTTTTAGACATTTTTGCCAAGGCAGCCCTGAAGAAACCTCAAGGCGTTGCCTGGGCACCCTGGTTGAAAGGCCGATTTTGATATATTACTAGTTATAAGCACAATGTAAATAATGGCAAGAGCAGCAGTCTTTCATCTTTCAAAGAAAAAGTTTTGCTTTTAGTTATACTTTAACCAGTTGCCGCCCGCCCGCAATGGCTTGATGGCGGCTGCGAGATTGCGGATCAAGAGCGTGTGCGTGCCACCGGAGGCGCGCTCGCACACTCACTGTGTTTATGGGGGAGCCAGGAGCGAGTAGGGTGGACTCGATGTCCGCCAGCTACACGCGATCGTTCGCCTGCAGTGACATAACTGGGATCGCTCATGTAAACAAGCGGATCCCCGTTCTGTCAGTGGGGAAGGTATGTGATTGTAGGCTCCCTGTGTATGGGAGCAGTGATCACTCTCCTCCCCGAGTCAGCCCAGCCCCCACACAGTTAGTAACACATTCCAGGGAACACAGTTAACCCCTAGAGCGCCCTCTAGTGTTAACCCCTTCCCTGCCAGTGACATTTATACAATAATAAGTGCATTTTAATAGCACTGATCGCTGAATAAATGCCAATGGTCCCAAAAAAAAGTTTCAAAATAGTCCAACATGTCCACCGCAATGTTGCAGTCCTGCTAAAAATCGCAGATCGCCGGCATTACTAGTAAAAAAAAAAAAATTAAAACCCCATAAATGAATTCTCATCCCAATCAAAATACACTGATTGTGTTTTTTTTTTTTTTTACCGTAAATATGTAGAAGAATATATATTGGCCAAAACCAATGAATAAATTTGTTTATTTATTTATTTTTGGATATATGTATTTTAGCAAAAAGTAACAAATATTGGATTTTTTGAAAACTGTCGCTCTTTTTTTGTTTATAGCGGTGATCAGAAATGATGCAGCGATGATCAAATAACACCAAAAGAAAGTTCTATTTGTGGGGAAAAAAAGGACGTCAATTTCGTTTGGGTACAATGTCGCACGCGCGCAATTGTCAGTTAAAGCGATGCAGTGCCGAATCGCAAAAAGTGCTCTGGTCCTAGAGGGGGAAATCCTTCCGGGGCTGAAGTGGTTAAGGATATCTATTTATTTTCTATCAGGAGACGGTCTTCAGGCTATGCATACCCCCATGCCAGTGTCAGTATGGGGGAACTTGTCTACATCAAGACCTAGTCTAAACCTGACCTTATCATTATTGCTCCCCTGCTCATAAGCCTATTCTGGTGCCTATCCTATACTGTGTCCCAGCCCTCTCCTGTCTCCTGTTCATGGAGACAAACTTGTCATCATGGAAGAGCTGAGCCATTCTTTAGCCTCCTGTACCCAGTTTACATTTTGCCCCTGGGCCTGTAGATATCAACCTATTACATATGCCATCACAAAAAAAAAAACAGAAAAATAAAGAATGAGATTAGTTGCAAGGCAAAGAAGCAAAGAAAAATGACATGAATGATGCAAGAAAACAATGGCGAAAGAATGACTTTTTTTTAACCAATCTTCTCACACAGCTGCATTAAACAGATGAGATCACAAGCAAAGAAAGGTAGCTGAAAGAAGCTTTCAGTGTTTTGATAACAGCTACCCCAAGTGACTCCTGAAAACAATTAGTGCATGTAGACAAAAATCCAAGCGCACCGCAATAAACTGCTTTATGTGATTTAAAAGCCTTTATAAGGCCACAGGGAATAATAGGGAACTACAGCAGCAGAAATGTCTTCATTTACCATGCTTTCAACTTCGTGATCTCATGTTTAATACACAAGCACAGCTGAATGCTGGTGAGAACTATCATGCCCTGACTTTGCTGACACACATGGCCTTAGTTTGACTTACCAGGAAATGTAAAGGCAGTTCAAATGGTGATGGGCCTATATCAGCACATGAAGGACCCTTGCACTTTATGTAGAAACAACGGTCTCTCAGCAGAAGTCTGAAATGCCCCTTCTGAGTCAGGCCTATAGTTCCGCAATCAACAAAACTCGAGCACCCTATAACACAGGTGTAGGCAACCTGCGGCCCTCCAGCTGTTGCAGAACTGCAAGTCCCATCATGCCTCTAAGGGTAATTGTAACTGCCAGCCTTGCAATGCATCATGGGAAATGTAGTTCCACAACAGCTGGAGGGCCGCAGGTTGCCTACCCCTGCAATAACAACTTCAGCTCTGGAAGGTTTTATCCCCTTCATTTTTTGCTATTCAGCACTGTGATACTTTTTACACATACAGATCTTTCTTTTGGTGGTATCCAATTACCACTGTTTTTTTATTTTTTGCTTTCTGCTAAAAAAAAAAATCAAAAAAAAAAAATCACCCAATCAAAAAAATCAAATTTCTAAATTTAGATCAAAATGTATTCTGCTACATGTCTTTGGTAAAAAAAAAAAAAAAAATCCCAATAAGAGTATATTAATAGGTTTATGCGAAAGTTATAAAACAAAACTATGGTATACATACGAGAATATAAGCAGCTATGACACTATACTGGTAATGGCAGTGATAAGCGACTTATAGTGGACTGTGATTGGCAGGCAATCTGGTGCTAGCTGATGCTGGCTGGAAGGTACACTAACTGACATCAATAGTGACACTAAGATGCCTTTCACACCGGGGCCACCCAAGCGTTAGCGGTAAAACGGGGCTAATTTGCGGCGCTTTACTGCGGTTTATAGCGCCAGTATTCGGGTGGCAGCGGTGCGCTTTTAACCCCCCACAAAGGGTTAAAAGTGCCGGCTAGGGGCGCTCCCGAAGTGGTTTTCAGCCGCTTTGGAAGCGCTGCCCATTCACTTCAATTGGCAGGGCGGTGGAGGAGCGGTGAATACACCACTCCCGCCCCAAAGATGCGGCTTGCAGGACTTTTTTTCCCGTCCCACAAGCACACAACCCCAGTGTGAAAACACTTGGGCTTTCACACTGGGGTGGATTGGGGGGGTAGTTTTCAGGTGCTATTTTTAGCGCAAAATCGCCTGAAAAACGTTCTGGTGTGAAAGGGGTCTTATACAGTGATCCGTGCTAATACTGTACAGTCACTGTACTAATGACACTAGCTGAGAAGGGGCTAAGATTTAGGGGCAATCAAAGGGTTAATTGTGTGCGGCTTTTACTACACTATGGGGTTGATTTACTAACGGCAAATCCACTTTGCTCCACAAGTGCACTTGGAAGTGCAGTCGCTGTAGATCTAAGGAGAAGATCTGAAATGAGGGCTAGTTCTGCTGATTTTATCATCCAATCATGTACAAGCAAACATGCTGTTTTTTATTTTCCTTACATGTGCGCCTTGGATCTACAGTGACTGCACTTCCACATGCACTTGTGGAGCAAAGTGGATTTGCCTTTAGTAAATAAACCCCTATCTGTTTTAAGAAACAAGAAAAACGCTGTTCCCTGTACACAGAGCTCTGTGTTTTTGTAAACAGAGAACTCTGTGTGTGATTGGCCACAGCTGATTTCAGCCAAAATCATTGGCTCAAATCAGCTGCCAAACTCGTGCTGTGTCCAATCACAGCATGGGTCGGCAGGGGGCATGTGCAGGCGTGCCCTGAAGGCAGATGAAAAGCTGTGGCATACAGGTATGTCCCCCCGCCTGCAGTACAACTACTGTGGACGGGTGGCAATTGGTTAAAGAATCTCAACAGCTTGGGGCATGTCAGCCTTTCTCTACAGCATGCTGGCAGAGCACAGGGTTTTCTAATTAAGCTGTGGCTGCTCAAAAAAAAAAAAAGGGCTGGAACACTGAATATATTTGGCCGATTTATGTCAGGTTCACACTTGTACGACTCTCATCCTACTTTGCCCTGAGACATTGGTCCTACTTCCATCCGACTTGAATGAATAGGATGCGATGTTACTCTTTAAGATAGTCTGACTTGTTTATTGACCAATCAAAATAATACCAGTGTGACATAAAATCCTTTTCCTGCTGCTGTAATCACAAAAAATAAAAACCCCAGAAATTAATTCTCATTGTTCGTAAACACGGCAACCTCTGCGCAAACCAATAAAACGCCGAATGCAATATTTTTTACCAAAAATATGAGGAAGAATCTATATCGGCCAAAACCGATGGAAAAAAATGTTTTTTTATATTTTTTTTTGGGATTTGTGTTTTAGCAAAAAGTAAGAAATGTGTTTTTTTTTTTGCAAAATTGTCGCTCTTCTTTTGTTTATAGCGGCGATCAGAAATGACGCAGCGATGATCAAATACCACCAAAAGAAAGCTCTATTTGTGGGAAAAAAAGACACAAATTTAGTTTTGGTACAACGTTGCACGACCGTGCAATTGTCAGTTAAAGCGACGCAGTGCCGAATCGCAAAAAGTGCTCTGGTCCTACAGTGTTAAATCCTTCCAGGGCTGAAGTGGTTAAACTGTTAAATGGATGGGTTTACTACCGCTTTAAGTACTCACTCCTGACATTGCTGAAAACAAGGATTTAGCACCCCTAAAACAATTTGTTACTTTTTGTAAACTGCTACATTAAAATAAGGAACATTCCTGTTGTGAACACAGTCTCGCTTCCCTTTTTTTTTTTTTTGCTGCCTTCGGATATATTCATCCCGGAGTGGTTTCGAATAATGGTGTGCTGCACAATAAAGAACCAAACTATTCTATGCAATGGTTTTTGAGCAAATCTGTGTGGCTGGCTGCGATGCACTTTGCCAGCATACGGCCAACCTTCAACATGTAGCAGTCTGCATGTACTTTACATCGGTGTAGTAAAAGACATCCTCTTTAAAATACATTCACTGCACTTAAGGCTCCATTTACACAGGACGCTATGTTAACCTCCCCATAACGATTTATTTTGACAGCTAGAAGCCGGCGTCTAAAGTGGCCGTTTTGACACGTTTTGCATGCGGCATTTAGCGGCATTTGCGTCTAGGAGTGTTTTTAAAGAAAAAAAAAAATGTGTTTAAATGGAAATGCCTGTAAACAAAACGGTCCTAGACGCATGCAACCGCATTTAGATGCACTTAGTGGCGTTTACAAGCTGTTTGGCGTTTCAAATGCCTCTGAACTGGCGTCTGAACCCATTTTTTTGCGTTCCAAAAAAGACCTTTAAACTCAACTGCCTGGAAACGACCTTAAACGATCCTGTGTAAATGTACTGATAAGATAACAGAGGAAAGTTCAGGGGCAGCTGAAAAAAAACGCCATATTGCCTCAAAACGTCCATTTACCAGCAGCAGTGTAAATGAGGCCTAAAAGAACCATGGGTCTTCTACACCTGCAATTTATAGAGTGCAGATGTGAAGGAGCCTGTAGCCTGTCAATGTACAAAGTCCTGGACTAAACTCAGCAACAGTTGGTAGAGACATGACTGGAACTTCTAATTGTATCTCTCGAATTATTGTCTATAAATGCTAGCCTTTATGGTATATTTGTTAAGGATTTTTACTGGATTCTGTTTTTTGGTGCACATGAAAAAACGACTTAATTCTTAAACCAAGAGATACACATACGTACCGTAGGCGTGTTTCAACACATACTGTGTTGGCCTACTAATATAAACAAAAGGTTTATTAAAAGAGAGGCTTAGGAATTTAAAGAAATATACATTTATAGTTTTATACTCATCTTTGTGGTCTGATGCTGAATCTGTCCCCCACTGCCTCTAAGACTGAGAACAGAGCAATCAAAGACCGCTGATCGCTCGATTATCGGTCTTCAGTGAGGTGGTCACTGGCTCTCTGCTCTGCCCCTCCAGCGCTCCCTGAAGCGCCGGGCTGTGGAGGAGGTGAGAACATCTGGCTCAGGTTCTCAGCAGCGAGCTGAGAGCCTGAGCCAACTACTGGACCAGGAATCTGGCTGGATCCCAACATTAAAGTGGTTGTAAAGCCTAAACATTTTCTACCTTAAAGCATTCCTTGCATTAAGGTAAAAAATGTTTGGGTGTCAGCATCCTAACTCACCCAGCCCCTCCTTTCACTTACCTGAACCCTCATTCGATCCAGTGCCATGCATGTCTGCAGCTCTTCTCTCCCCTTACTTCGGTGTCTCGCTGGCCTTGCTGGGACACCGGGAGCCATTGGTTCCCAGTGCTGTCAATCAAAGCCAGTGATGAGGGAGCGGGGGCAGGGCAGAGTCCCACTGTCTAGGTCAATGGACGCAGCAGTGGGGCTCAGGGGCGAGCACACATGAGTGGGGGCACCAGACAGAGGAGAGAGGCCAGGTTTTTTTTTTGTTTTTTTTCATTTACCTTTACATTTACGTTAAAAAAGTTGTAACCCTAAATAAACAAAGATCCTGTTCCTTTAACCACTTCAGCCTCGGAAGGATTTACCCCGTTCCTGACCAGGCCATTTTTTGAGATACGGCACTGTGTCGCTTTAACTGATTGTGCGGTCGTGCGACGCTGTACCCAAACAAAATTGATGTCCTTTTCTTCCCACAAATAGAGCTTTCTTTTGGTGATATTTGATCACCTCTGCAGTTTTTATGTTTTGCGCTATAAACAAAAAAAGCAACAATTTTGAAAAAAAAAAAACAATATTTTTTACTCTTCGCTATAATAAATATCCATTTGTTTGCGCAAAAATTATAGCGTCTACAAAATATAGGTAGATTTATGGCCTTTTTTATCATATTTCTTTTTTTTTTTTACTAGTAATGGCGACGATCTGCGATTTTTAGCGGAACTGCGATATTGCAGCGGACAAATCGGACACTTGACACTTTTTTGGGACCAATGACATTTATACAGTGATCAGAGCTAAAAATAGCCACTGATAACTGTATAAATGTCACTGGCAGGGAAGGGGTTAACACTAGGGGGGGGCGATCAAGAGGTTAAGTGTTCCCTAGGGAGGTGTTTCTAACTGTATGGGGGGGGGGGCAAGGCTGACAGGAAGTAGAGATAGATCGCTGTTCCAGATTACTTGGAACAGCATATCTCTTTCTACTTCCCTGACAGAAAGGAGATCTGTCTGTTTACATTGACAGATCCCCGTTCTGTCTCTCTGAGGAGTGATCGCGGGTAACCAGCGGAAATCGCGGCCACCAGTCACGTGCATTGGCTCTTAAAGCAGCCAACATACAACGGCGATTTGAACAACTGCGGCGGCTGGTCGGCAAGCGGTTAACCTGTACAGGTCCGCGCTATAGACAAAAGACGTCTACAGCGCGGACCTGAAAATCCGGGTGGACGTCCATGGACGTCCGCCCCTTTACACGCCCCCTGCGCGCACTGGGCGGCGGTGCCACCGCCGCACGCTGCGTGGGCGTGCCCGCGGGTCGGGCGGACTCGATGTCCGCTCCTGACCCGCGATCGCCTTACAGAGCTGTAGAACGGGGAACCGCCGATGTAAACACGGCGGTTCCCCGTTCTGTGACAGGGGACAAACAGATCTACTGATTCCTGTCACTGGGATCAGTTAGATCTGTTATGTCCCGGCCAACCCCGCCCCCCCACAGTTAGAACACGCCCAGGGAACATATTTAACCCCTTCACTGCCCCCTGCAGGTTAACCCCTTCACTGCCAATGACATTTACACAGTAATCAGTGGACATTTAAATTTCTGATCGCTGAATAAATGTCATTGGTCCCAAAAAAGTGTCAAAAATGACCGACATGTCCGCCCGGATATCAAAGTCCCGATAAAAATCGCAGATCGCCGCCATTACTAGTAAAAAAAATAATAATAATAAAAACGCCATAAATCAATTCCCATAGTTTGTAGACGCGATAACTTATGCGCAAACCAATCAATAAACGCCGATTGCGATTTTTTTTACCAAAAATATGTAGAAGAATATAAATCGGCCAAACCCAATAAATAATTTTTTTTTTTTTTTTTTTATTTTGGGATATTTATTAGAGCAAAAAGTAAAAAATATTGTTCTTTTTTCAAATTTGTCGCTCTTGGTTTTGTTTATAGCGCAAAAAATAAAAACCGCAGAGGTGATCAAATACCACCAAAAGAAAGCTCTATTTGTGAGGAAAAAAGGACATCAATTTTATTTGGGTACAACGCCGCACGACCGCGCAATTGTCATTCAAAATGCGACAGCGCTGAAAACTGAAAATTGGTCTGGGCAGGAGGGGGGTTTAAGTGCCCAGTAAGGAAGTGGTTTTAAACATCATAGTACTTGTGCTGTCTAATTTGTTTCTTTTTAAGTAAAATACCTGCCTGTTGCTGCTGTTGATTCATGATACCGTGGTCAGTTTATGTGCCTCCATCATCCCATGTGTTAGAGTCTCTCCCCTCTCCCCCTACCTCTCTGCCTGTCAGTTCCTAGTATGTGAGCAATCTCCAAACCCGCCCCTCCCGTCCTGCCGCTATTTCATGTGGCAGTAAAGTCAGTGAACAGCATTACTGCCAGCCCCTCTGTTACAACAAGGTATACTACACAATGTCAATGGTTTTTAAAAATGTTGCAGCTAAATACCTTATTTCAGAGTGCCGATGTGGTCACGTAACCTCCTGCCTCTCTCCTCCCCCGATCTAAGGACTACAGTGGGAGGGGCTGAGCGGACAGCACAGTGGTCACGTGACCTCCTGCCTCTCTCCTCCCCCAATCTAAGGACTACAGTGGGAGGGGTTGAGTGGACAGCACAGTGGTCACGTGACATCATGCCGCTCTCCTCCCCCAATCTAAGGACTACAGTGAGAGGGGCTGAACGGACATCACAGTGGTCATGTGACCTCATGCCCCTCTCCTCCCCCAATCTAAGGACTACAGTGGGAGGGGCTGAGCGGACAGCACAGTGGTCATGTGACCTCATGCCGCTCTCCTCCCCCAATCTAAGGACTACAGTGGGAGGGGCTGAGCGGACAGCACAGTGGTCACATGACCTCCTGCCGCTCTCCTCCCCCAATCTAAGGACTACAGTGAGAGGGGCTGAGCGGACAGCACAGTGGTCACATGACCTCCCGGCTGACGTCAGAGGGGAATCTCAGCCCCTTCCCACTGTAGTCCTTAGATTGGGGGGGGGGGGGGGAGAGTGGCGAAGGTAAAATGTCGTCAGTGCACAGCAGACTTTCACCCGCTGTTGGCTGGAAATGGGTCACAGGATGCAGAAGGAAATGCCCTCTTGTGATCCGCAGAAGAAGTTGTGCCAAAAGAGCCTGGTCCCTACTTCTTCTTTAAAAGGCAGTACTGCCTGTGAGCATTTCTACATTTTTATAACCATTTTCTTGTGTACATTCTGTATTTTGTCAGCAGGATATGGCTCCTTGGTCACCAGCATTTAAATGACGTATTATGGATAATGTTGTCCAAGGTCAGCTAGCAATATGAACAGAGAAAATAGAACTTAAACAGGTAATCTGCTTTCCAGGATTGCAGAGGTCGACAGGCCACAGTCCTTCCACCTGGCGTTTCATTGTACATTTCTATAATTCCAGTAAACTAGAACAAGAAAAAGACTCCTGCATTCACCAAAGATGGACAATATGCTGACCCAGAGATAAAAAAATGAATCAGCAAAGATTACCCATAGTTTTCATTACCTGTCCAATAGAAGCTCTTGTTGCATTAGCCTACAATATTCATAAACTATCCTTAGTGGGAATCCTCTGTCTGATAATACAACTATGCTTTAACCACTTCCCGCCTGCCATATAGCAATATGCCGTGCGCAAAATGGTTCACTTATCCTGACTGGGCGTCAAATGACGTGAAGCAGGATAACCCGCGATCGCACGCCTGTGGGGGCACACAGAGCAGTGATCGGTGGTGTGGTGTGTCAGTCGCATCTCCGATCTGGGTAAAGATCAGCTATGTCCAATCACAGCTGATCACAGTGTAAACAGGAAGAGCCATTTATCAGCTTCTCCTCCCTCGTGTCTGACAGACGTGAGTAGAGGAGAGCCGATCGGCGGTTCTCCTGACAGGGGGGGGGGGGGATCTGCACTGATTATCAGTGCAGCCGCCCCGAGGATGCCCACCCAGGACCACCAGGGATGCCACCCAGAACCTCCAGGTATGACCTTTAAAGGTGCCAATCAGTGCCCATTGTAGATGCCAATCAGTGCCTAGCAGTAATGCCTGCTAGTGTCTCCTAATCAGTGCTGCCTAGTATAGCCATCAGTGCCGATCAGTGCCACCCATCAGTGCCACCTCTCAGTGCCCATCAGTGCTGCCTATCAGTGCTCATCAATACCGCCCATCAGTGCCGCCTAGCAATGCCCATTAGTGCTGCATATCCGTGCCCACCAGTGCCACCTCACCAGTGCCCATCAGTTCAGCCATATCAGTGCCCTTCAGGGCAGCCTCATCAACGCCCGTCAGTGAAGGAGAAAACTTACTTATTTTCAAAATTTTATAACAAAAACAAAGAAAAACTTTTTTTTCATATTTTTTTTAGTTGTTTAGCAAAGGAAAAAAAACCCAGTGGTGATCAAATACTACCAAAAGAAAGCTCTATCTGTCTGATAAAAATTTTTGTTGCATGACCGCACAATTGTAATTCAAAGTGTGACAGCGCTGAAAGCTGAAAATTGGCCTGGGCAGGAAGAGGGGAAAGCGCCCAGTATTGAAGATGTTAAGAGAACTAGTGCTTCTATTGAACATATAATACGAACTATGAGTAATAATTGTGGTTACAGTACATTGTTAATCTTTGGGTAAGCATATTGCTCATCGTCTTTCTTACTTGTTTTGACTTACTTGATACTTTGTGATTCTTGGGTGAAGCGGTTTATTGACTGCAGCAGTTGCTACTCTTTAACAAACAAGTGACTTTTTTTTACTCTGAGTTCTGCATTTTTTTCTACATTTCTACAGTCTCATTAAAAATAGAAACAGATTATATTTTCAATGTAGTACAAAGTGCCACTTTATTAAAGTGATATTACAGTCAAGTTTTTTTTTTCAATAACATACATGTCATACCTACCTGCTTTGTGCATCGGTTTTGCACCCCTGATCATCTTCTCGGGTCTCCTGCTGGTGCTCCTGGCCCCTCTCTCATGCCAAGTGCCCCAAGAGCAAGCAGCTTGCAATGGGGGCTCCTGAGCCACGGCTCTGCCTGTCCATTCACACACAGAGCCAATAGCTCTCACTGCTGTCTCAGCCAATGAGGAGGAAGAGTTGACCGAAGAGCTAAGGCATTGTGCACATTGCTGGATCGCAATGGGGCTTAGGTAAGTATTAGGAGGGGCTGGGGGGCCGCTGCACACTTTAGGCTATACAAACACTTTAAACAAGAGTTGCAAAATACCTTAACATTTTGTGAAAATATTACGCACACTAACATTGCATCAGTATTTTATTTACTTTTAAAAATCTACTGTCCCCTGAACCCTCTGGCTGGGTGGTTAAAAGTTACTTAATTTGGGATATGTTCTCATAACTAGCCACTCAGTGTCCGCCACCCCTCTCTAGCAATTACCTCCACTGGCTTTCGTTTGCTTAAAATTCAAAACACTAAAAACAACATACAAAGCCATCAACAACTGGATGGATGGTGTCCATCCCCATGAGTAAGCTCCAGTGGGCGGAGTGAAACATGTTGGGAGCATGGCCTGGCGGGGATCCAGGCTGAGACTGTCATTCATGATCATGCAGCAGGTCTTGACTTGATGTGCGGCTCCAGGGACACCTACTCACTTTCTACCATTGCCTAGAGCATGGGTGCTCAACCTGTGGGCTTCCAGCTGTTGCGGAACTACAAGTCCCATCATGTCTCTGCCTTTGGCAGTCATGCTTGTAACTGTGAGCTGTGCTTCATGGGACTCGTAGTTCTACAACTACTGGAGGGAAACAGGTTGAGCACTCATGGCGTACAGCAGGGATCTCCAAACTACGGCCCTCTAGCTGTTGCGGAACTACACGTTCCATGACACATTGTAAAACTCTGACATTAACAGACATGACTAAGCATGATGGGAATTGTAGTTCCTGAACAACTGGAGGCCCATAGTTTGGAGAACCCTGGCTTAGAGCATAGACAAGCTCCCTTCTGGGCCAGCACTTACAGTGGTGGGCAAAGGACTTCCTTCCCATACAGCCTGAGCGGCTCACACATATCCTTGGTTCCCAGTATGTTGGCCCTAATGAGGTTTCTGTCGAGTTTTACTATCAATACAACCTAAGTGGTTCCATTTACCACAAAATCAAACATTCAGTGCTGATTTGACAAAACAAAAAAAAATTGTAACGATCATTGAAGAGATGTTTATTAGGTGAAATAATTTATTATACATATTGTGACGTTATGCGAGGCAAGGTGATCGATGGATGCTATGTGTCACCTTGCATTGAGATTAATTGGGAGTGGACTAAGGTGGTATCCGGTCCGGGTTTACCAGCCACCTTGGCAGGGTTGGTTCTGGACCAGATTTTGTGGTCCACTGGAGTCCACCATCAGGTGGTTTAAATAACCAGGAAGAGAGGAAAGTTTTGCTCTGGCCTGGGACTCAGGAGCCATCAGCCTGAGAGAGCTGACATATGGAAGTTTGCCTATGGACTGAGACAAAAAGGTTTGCACTGTCTATGTTTTGTGGGCGTCTGGGAGAAGCCCTCCACCACTCAGTTAGGAAAAAACTGAAATGTTTAGTTAATGCCTGGATGACGATGATTTATTTTCTGTTTTGTTTATTTGTTTTCTACTTGCAACCTTTTAAATAAACCTGGCTACAAGCCAGATTTTAAGCAAACCTGCAGTTTGGACTGCCTTTTTCCAGGGAAGGTGATCCCCATTGAGCTACCCCCGACAATATATACACATCTTTTATCATAGATACTGTCCCCCTGGCTCAGACGAATGCTATGCGTCTCTGCCTAATTATATTTATCAATTATACATCCAATGGTAATAATGATAACACAATTTATATTTAGCAGGTGAGTTTGTACAATAATAATTCATATCCCTATGATGATCCCTATAGATGATATTCTCTATATCTCTCTCTGCCTTCCCTACTAATACAGCCGCAGATAACAGAGATATATACTATTTTTTAGAGTATAAAATGTATTCAGCTCTATGTGCTTAACCCCATTAGGTGTATGGTGGCCACTATATTTCAAGGGATGAGCTCATATGCAGTACATAATTCCATTTTCTAAGTAAGTTTTTCTAGATTTTATCCATTCTGTAGTACAGATGGAAACACGCATCTTAAAGGGATGTATACTTATATCTTGTCATTATATATCTTTGTATTTAGACTAATCGCATACACTTGTTCATCATGTGCATTCTTGGTTGACTTACTTGAACCCCTGTGTCCGCTCCCCTGACTGTTTTTTCTGGGTCTCAAGCCACCGCATGTAAGCCCTGTTCAAGTTTTTTAGACATTACAATGCTGTTGATGTAAGATGTAAAATGATTTTAAGAGAATATTTGGCCTAAATATTATATGGTCCTGAAGAAGCTTTCTGCGAAACGCGTTGACCACAGACTCGACACACACAATCATGTACCATGTAAACATGTATCGGTTATAAATCTTCATTTTTTGTTGACCCATTCTATGTAGGCATTAATATTAGCAATCATGTTGTAATAGGGAGAAGTTTCTACCTACCCCTAGTTTTAATCATTATCTCTTTTTATACTTGTGAATAAAATGGATTTTATATAAGCTGGTATGTCTCATGCTATGCCCTTAAAGTCCACTCTTTTCACAGGAGCCCTTTTATAGGACTCCTGTCTTCTTCTACTATGTTTATTAGGTGCTGAAGACAAATGTGTCTAATGGAAAATGCATATTGTTCTTTAATGGGAAAGGGTTCTGCATCTGAATACCATCATCGTTAGGAGACGATAATTACATTTTAAAATGCTTTGAGAACATGTGATGGACTAAGTTCACTGTAATACTTGCAGACTCATCATAAAAAGCATTTTGCAAAGTAGATGTTAGCTTTTTCAGGCCAATTAAAAGATATACAATCTGAGCTCACATTGAGCCACTTTGCAGACAACACAACTTACACTTGAGGATTTGAGGGAGACTAGCAGCATATAGCTGCAAGACATTCATTTCAATGCAGGTTTTAGTGGAATCATTGAATAAGGTAGCAAAAGGAGAAGATGTGATATGCCAAGTTTTGTATCTGGTAGCAACCAGTCAAATGTCACCACTAAAGTCTACTGACAATAGCGGCTTGAAGATCGGCTCTTCTGTATTTCCTTACCTTACTCATTATCATTGCAATGCCTTATCAAACAAGCTTTCAATAGCAATATGTACCCTGATTATATTATGTTTTTAATGACAACTGTAGAGTTAGCAGGATATTTTTTTTTATAGGTGATGTAAAATTGTTTGTACATTTCCTTTTTTGTAATGTAGGAAGTTTCATAATTTTAGTTAGAAATTTATGAAACAATGCTTATAAACAATTGTGATTTTTATATCTTAACAGCAGGTGGTGCTCTCTGCTCCTTTTCAAAATTTCTATTTACCTCCAGGCAAAAAAACATGATGGTACCCCTCATTTGCTCTAAAATGTACTTAACAAACAAATGATTTATACAGCTGAATCGCCATATAGCTCTGTCCATGATATAATCCATGTGTGTTAAAAAGACCAATTATTGCTGTGTTTTCTCAAGAAATCTTAATTACACACACACAAACACACCTTCATGTATAAATTTACATACTGTGACAGAGTGAGATTCTGTCACTGTGAAAACGGAGGAGAATATGACACAGAATTAACATTAAGGGTTAATGTGAGGTTACAGACCATCGTTTCTGAGTGGAGAAAGCGGTTTTTGGTTCTCTTCTTGGTTTGTGGTTCAAGAAAGGAACCTTGAGCCTTGGTTCACACTGCTATGGGAATGAAATTGTGCGAGTTCAGCTGAACTCGCACGATTTCATGCCTGCCTGTCAGTCAGACTTCGAGGGTGATTTCAGAGACATCTGTGCGGGTTCATGCACAGAAGTCTATTAAAATTGTAACCAAAGTCGCCCAAAGTAATACAGAAACTACTTTTGGGAGGTGTGGCACCGCAATGTCCGCGTCGCACCGATTTGGATGGTGCCATTGCCGGTGTGCAGGGTCCTTATATACTCAAACCTGAGGATAACTCAGAGCTCCCCAGTTTGGAGACAGGAGATCTCACCCAGGGGGTGAGAGGAGCCCCAGCCAAGAGTCAAGAGACAGAAAATCCCACCAAGGGGGTGAGAGGAACCCCAGCCAGGAGTCAAGCGAAAGAAGGTCTCACCCAATGGGTGAGAGGAGCCCCAGCCAGGAGTCAAGAGACAGAAAATCTCACTCAGAAGGTGAGAGGAACGCCAGCCAGGAGTCAAGAGACAGAAGGTTTCACCCAGGGGGTGAGAGGAGGCCGAGTGAGGAGTCAAGAGACAGAAGGTCTCATTCTAGACCTCAGTTCGGCGTCAAGGAGGAGTCAAGAAGCGACCAGAAGACAGGTCTCATTCTAAAATTCAGTTGGGCTCCTATTGGGGGTCTTAGGAGAACCCCTATCCAGAGGTCAAGATCGGGCCATGCAGCAGCATGCTAAGACTAAGGCTAAGAGAGCCAAGTGAACCAGTAGAGCTGGACAACAGTCAGAGGGGCTGGTAAGAAAAGCAATGGTGCTGCCAACAAGGGAGCCAGGTGACTTAGTATTTTAATTTGACTGCTCAGATTGATGTGGAAGAACCCATGCATGAGAAACTGATGTCTATGTGAAATTTCCAGTTTATTTAATAAAAGTGGGCTACAATGCCATAAAATACAGTTTGGACTGATGCAACTAATTAAAAAAGCACCCACCACATGAGTATAATCTCCCCACAATATTATAGTTTTCCTTTAAAATGGGTAACCAGTTATGTCACAAAAAATTACTAACAAATTGCATTGTATTTTAAGGGCCGAAACAACATTCATCTGTGCCTATCTATCCACCTCTAACTTACATGCAAGAGAACAGAGAAAGTTCCCAAACACTTTAAATAATCAGCCTGGTAATCCTAAACCATGAAACACAAGGTAACTTTCAACTGCTGAGTAAAGTTATAATAAAGCGTATTAAGAAGAGAATTGCTAGGGTGCAGTGCAGGGCAGTTCTTTCCATAAGATGATGTGAGATTCGGGTCTCAAGTTGTGGTGTGTCTTTCCACTTGTTCTTATCAAATGTAGAGACACTAGTTTTCAGCATACCTTAGGAAAGCAAAGGCAACCTGCCAGCATGACTCTCATACAAGTGATAGGGATATGGATGACTTGACCAACAGTTTAGACAGTAAGCTGTATAAGCCATAGTTGCCAGATGTAACCAATTTCTACAGTCAACTCACTGGAAATACGCAAGTGATAATGCTTTGATTACATTTAAAGTAAATCTTTCTATTTCCCATTCCGACATAGCAGTATCTTCAAAATCCACTGCAGCGGTCTAAAGTTTAGTCCACATTTCCTGCAAAATGGGCATCTAACCCAGATAATAAGCAATTGATCTGCAAGTTTGAAAATTACTGCTAGACTTGCCAGGCTTCACAAGTTTGTTGCAAAATTGCAGCAAGTTCACATTGCATGATTCCAGATCAACTTTCTTTGCAAACATTCTGCAAGTCTGCTGAAAGTTCTGGTTCAGTTATGTTGTGCAATAGTCATCCCACCACAGGGGTCACTGTAACTTGCAGAGCTCTTGCTGTAGACCAATGGTCTCCAAACTGCAGCCCTTTGCTTGACTTTATCTGGCCTTTGGGGCACTATTCCTCCCACTGATACAATACACTATTTTGTCAACTGACATCAACAATGGGGTACCGCTTCTTCTGTTGACACCAACAATGGGGGGCTATTCCTCCCAATGATACCAACAATGGAGCACTATTCCTCCCACTAATACCAAATGTGGTTATGTTTACTGATTCCAGTAAAAATTTCCACTCCTGCTGGCCACAGTCCGGCCCTCTTAAAGTTTGAAGTACAACAAACTGGCCCTTTGTTTAGAAAGTTTGGAGACCCCTGCTGTAGACTCACCACTGCAACTTTGCTCTTGCTAGAGACTTGCCATGCAAATTTGCTACAAATTGGAAAAGTGTCAGAGAACTTGTGCTTCAAGTGCTCTGCAAGTGTACAACTTGCCCGTGAAAATGTGCAGCAAGTTAACAAGACTTACAATTCAACACTGCCACAAATTTGCAGCAAGTTATCCTTGCTATCTGGAAAGCAGACTTTTTTTTTTTTTCAATAAAGGTCAGAAGCAAAGCCAAGCCATCATCCCATTAACCACTACTAGCAACAGATGACACCCCAGAAAAGCAAGTGTAGGGAGGAATAATTACAAACAGACCCTTAATTTTCATCTATTCAAAAGTGAGCAAAAGCAACATAGAAAAAAAAAAATCAATGTAATATAGATGTGCATAGGAGTTTGTGATTTTAACCACTTAAGGACCGGAAGGATTTCCAGCTTTAGGACCGGAGCCCTTTTTACGATTCGGCGCTGCGTCGCTTTAACTGACAACTGCGCGGTCGTGCGACGTTGTACCCAAACGAAATTTGCGTCCTTTTTTTCCCACAAACAGAGCTTTCTTTTGGTGGTATTTTATGGTGGTTTTCTTTCGAGACAAACACCCTTTTTTTCCTGCGTTTAAAGCAAACCCATGTTGCAGCGTGCTGGCGCGTCAACAGTCAATTTCGCTGCGTCGCGGCTTAGCATTTTTCCCGAGGCCAGGATTTCGACCTTTAGGAAGGCCAGGAATTCACCAATTTTAGTGTTTGAGGATACGTGTAGATATAATGTAACTAAAAAAAAAAAGATACAACGAAAACGAGTGAAAACTTATCTACTTTTAATTCCCAGACAAACATTAATAAGGAGGGATGTGAACGAAAAGACCCCACAGTAGACAACGATCATCACCAATTACCCTACTACCGAACCGAAACGAAGACTGGAAATAACTTT
>BLSH010429416.1:222936-235845 GCA_018402905.1 Glandirana rugosa | reverse complement strand
TTGCGCAAACCAATCAATAAACGCCGATTGCGATTTTTTTTATCGCAAATATGAGGAAGAATATAAATTGGCTAAAAACGGTGAAAAAAAATGTTTTTTTATATTTTTTTTTTGGATTTGTATTTTAGCAAAAAGTAAGAAATTTGGGTTTTTTTTGCAAAATTGTCGCTCTTCTTTTGTTTATAGCGGTGATCAGAAATGACGCAGAGGTGATCAAATACCACCAAAAGAAAGCTCTATTTGTGGGAAAAAAAGGACGCCAATTTCGTTTGGGTACAACGCCGCACGACCGCGCAATTGTCAGTTAAAGCGACGCAGCGCCGAATCGCAAAAAGGGCTCCGGTCCTAAAGCTGGAAATCCTTCCGGTCCTTAAGTGGTTAAAGGCTTTTTTTGGAACGCAAAAAAATGGGTTCAGACGCCAGTTCAGAGGCATCTGAAATGCCAAAGAGCTTATAAACGCGCCTAAACGAGGTAACATGTCTAGGACCGTTTAGTTTACAGGCGTTTCCTTTTAAAAAAAATGTTTTTTCTTTAAAAACGCTCCTAGAGGCAAACGCCGCATAACGTTTTAGACGCCGGCTTCTAGCTGTAAAAAAAAAAATCGTTCAGGGGGAGGTTAAAATAGCGTCCCGTGTAAATGGAGCCTTAGAAGCCATTTTTTACGTGCAAGTCATATGGTTAGACATATCTGAACTGTATAAGCACTCAGGAATATATATTGTAAGGGATTGTTTGCCCTCACCATAAATTACTCTCAGAACTGAGTCATCCCATTCCCATAAATAACTTCAAAATTGGTAGATCACGCCTAAAAACGCTCAATCTCCTGCATTAATCAGTCTATGTAATAGCTTTAAAATGAAGACATTTGTTTACTTAGAATGATTTAGTTCCTGCAAGTTTACATCACTTAGACCCCTTTCACAACAAAGCGTTTTTCAGGCGTTTTTGTTCTAAAATTAGCACATAAAAAGCGCACCAAAAACGCTCCCCATGCATCTCAATGGATGCTTTTACCCCGAGGCGTTGCGCTTGCTAGGCGTTGCTAAAAGTCCTGCAAGCAGTATCTTTTCAGCTTGTTTTGTGCGCTCAAAATAGCGCTTCAAAAACGCCCATGTCCATTGAAAATAATGGTTACGTTTGAAACGTGCATGAAATATGTGCTGAGGCTGTGGAAAGGTCACATGATTGAAACACAAATGCTTGAAAAGCGCTTAAAACCGCCTTTAGAGGGGTGCTATCGCTTTAAAAGCGTGGCAAAAACACACACTAAAATCATGGCGTTTTACAGAATTTTACAGGCTTTTTCCCAATGCCTTGGTGTGAAAGGAGCCTTAGAGTAGACCTTTAAAGTAGAACCTTACTTTTGCAATCAACATTAAAGTGTTACTAAACCCACAACAATAAAATCAGTCTGTATATGCCGTAAAGCATGCTTGTTACTGTGGAACCCAGGGTGGATTTGATTTAAATCACTAGTAAAAAGGCTCCATTTAAATCATAATTTTTAAAGAGTAACTGTCATCTCTGTCCCGCAGCGTCTCCTCCTCTGACCCGCTGTTGACTCACCAACAGTCCTATTTACTTGAATGGGACGGCTGGTGATGCGGCAGTGACACAACAAGGTGAGGGATGTGGCGGCAGCAGCAGAGTGGATGCCCGCTAACAGGCGCTGCCATGATGGATCTGAAATGACAGGTGCTCTTTAAATGTAAGGACTTATTCTTGCTGGTTGTTAGAATCTTTAATATTTGCAAACAAAATGAAGGTTTCCTATTTAGAATAAGCTGTCAGGTTAGTAAAACAGCAATATCAGAACCGATTCAATCATACAGTTTGTAGTGTACATAGGTGTGCAAAACAATGGGATAAAGGAATATTCCTGAACTTTGTTTAATCTCAAGGCTACTGTGAAATTGTGTGAATGCATCAATGCAGTGCATGTTATCTCAGCTTACAGAGCTTGGATTCATTGAATGAGTTTACCAAAAATGTGAATATTGCAGAATATACAACCTCATGCTACATAACCAAGCTCCATTTCATGCTGAATAAACAAAAGTAATAATGTAATGTAAATAGAAAATTAACTTTAGATTTTTACCCCAAAAGCATTTTCTTAAAATAAATTTGATAAAAATCAATGTAAATCAAAAAAATCAGATTAGATGGAACCTAAGGGGTTAATGCTCCACATTGTGTAAAAAGGCAGTTTAATCCTGTCTTCTCTGATCCTCCCCTTCTTCCACTGTCCCAAATCCATCCCCTGATAAAACAGAGCCTTTGGAGTCACTCTGCACATGCTCAGTTTGGTGTGTATTGCTAGAGTTTTTTTTTCTTTCTTGGGAAGGTGCATGCGATTGGCACAGGGCCAATCAGCACCGTCCAGACAGAGGGTCAGGGGTCCTGCAGCCTCATAGGATAGTCAGAAGAGAATGAAAACTCCTCCTACAAATATTAACTAGACACAGATAGAAGTCACAAGACTGCTATATACAGCTGAGGAGAAAAGGTATTTAGCAGCTTACCTGTATATACAAATACAGAGTTTTGCCCATTGGGACTTTAGCTGAAGCGCCACACAGCCAGTAATAAAAATACGGTATATGTTTATTGAGCATGCCAGCAATAGAACTGGGAAAAGGTGTCCTAATGCCAAACAGTTGGCCCAAAAGTACAAATCCATTACAAAGTTACATACAGTCATCAAATAACCCATGGTAAATGTGTCATAGCATCTATGGTGAGTATGGATCCCTTAGTCTGATTCCCACAATTCAATTTACCAGACGTATTTCCATGTTCATTACTATGTTATTTCTTTTAACCATTTTGCTTTATAGATCATGTCTATGCATCAACCCCTGAAGAGTGAGACTGAACTCACGAAACGCGTTGGCTCATCATAGATGCTATGACACATTTACCATGGATTATTTGATGACTGTATGTAACTATGTAATGGATTTGTACATTTGGGCCAACTGTTTGGCATTAGGACACCTTTTCCCAGTTCTATTGCTGGCATACTCAATAAACCTATACCATGTTTTTATTACTGGCTGTGTGGCGCTTCAGCTAAAGTCCCAATGGGCAAAAATCTGTATTTGTATGTACAATGGGGATGGAGGTGCCTCACAAGGGTACTACCAAACATGTTCTGTTATTTAGCAGTTTATATTTACTAAAATAATTGGTCCTGCCCCTTCTCTCTCCTGATTGGCTAGCTGACTTTGACAGCAGCGGGGCCAATGGCGCCGCTGCTGTGTCTCCAATAAGGAGGGAGAATCTCAGATGGCTGAGACACTCGAGGACATCGTTGGATAGAGAGGGACCTCAGGTAAGTTTTAGGGGGGCTGCTGCACACATAAGGCTTTTTATCTTAAAGTGGTTGTTAAACCACTTGGATAAAATGTTCCCATCCCCTCTGTATTATAACAATAAGTCCCCTGTGCCTGTGTTATATCATATATATGCTTATCTGTAGTGATAGCATATCGTCTTCCTACGATCAGTAGCCTCTCTCCTCTCCTCTGCCAGCAAAGAGTTCCGGGAAAGGGAGAGCACTGAAGCTGAAGTCAACCGGGGAGCTGAGGAGTCACATGACTGCAGGAAGACGGTGTGTTATCAGTACAGATAAGCATATTTATTATATAACACAGACACAGGGAAACTTCTTCTTCTAATACAGAGGGGATGGGGGCTTTTCATGTTAAGTATAAGAGCAGCAGGAGCGGGGCTGACACGAGCAGACACTCAGAGAGGGGAGGGGGAGAGGAGGGAGAAGAGAACACGGGAGACACAGAGCAGCGCTGCAGATGAAGGAGGCACGTACTGACTCCGGTGTCACAGCTCTGCAGCAATGATATTTCAGAGTCAGCATACACGGGGAAGGCAGGATCAGACAGGTATTACAGGTGATACAGGGGGCTAAATGACACAACACAAGCACTGTGCTGTATAACATGCTTTAAGGCAAAAGGATCTGTTTTTTTGGGGGGTTAACAAACGCTTTAATGCATAGAATGCATTAAGATATAAAACCTTCTGACTTTACAATCCCCTTAAAACTTGAGCTTACGCATTGTGTACTCAATAATATATGGCACACTCCATGTACCCATAAAATATGCTTTATTTACTACGCCTGGCAGACAGGCACACTTCAGCACACCTTGAAGCTCTTCTGCCCGCAGCCTACCTTAAGGGACTTCATTAGCATAGTCAGTGATAACCAGCAATAAAATAACATACAGTGTGCAGTGGTTAGGAGTAGGGCATTTACAGCCCAGGGTAAAGAGTGCAGTGGTCAGTTAAATTATCCTATTAGAACCGTCTATACTGGAATGATTGGTATGCCAGTCATACCATGCACTTGTAAATATCAAATATCCATTGCTTCAACTTTCGTCAATAAAATTATTTTTCTTGTTCTATAACTGTGCATTATAAAACAGAAATACACAAGTGCAGTGCAAGCTTCACAAACACTATACTCAATACTACTGAATATAATAGAGAAAAAAAAAGAAACCTATTGCACTCCATTAACACTTTTTATCAAATCATAGTTTTTAAGATCCACTTATTTTTTTTATATCAGAAAAGAAAGCACAGAATAACCCCACACCATAAAACGGAACACATTTGTTTTTAAATACCCAGCTTGCCTGGGGTAACTCACAATCATTCACACACCAAAGAGAGTGGAACCTGCTAATTCTATGGGTAATGATAAATACTGCACCTTCCAGGTATTCAATAGCAAACACCTTGTTTCAAGTCCACTCCTTCAAATTCCAGAGATATGAAATTCTGCTGTAGATTCAGAGAGCGCTGTGAGCAAATATCGTCATCTTATATGCAAAGCAATCTGTTTCTATTCTAGCATGTCTTTTAAAGAAACCATATTTCCAGGCTATGTACATCCATATACACAGCCGACCCTTGTGTGGTTCTTTCATTGTGAATGGAGCACACAATGGCGCAGGGACCACTGCCACCTACCAGGACTATCCAGCTGCACCATCGCGCTGTATCCCAGTTTGACCACATACTGCCATTGTGTAGTGCTGAGTGCCATTCATAGCGCCCACCGTCTAGGCACTAGAAGTACGAGACCTAGCCTGTTCATAATGAACAGACTAAATCTTGGATAGGTACTCGATTGAGGGGGCCTACTTCAGTTCAGTTCTGCCAGGTGGTGACAAGCTACAAAAGCTGGCCATACATTATTCAATTTCCTTTAGATTTACTTTCAACTGTGTAGTAGAAGGGTCTGCCTGACTGCATACACATTAACCACTTCCCAACCGTGTTGCATACATTTACTGCTGCAAGTTGGCAGCATAGCCCCACCGTCTATAAACGGCAATCCGCGCACGCGCAACTAGGGGGCGATCACGTACCTGCCGCATGCTCCCTGAGCGGGACCGGCGGACTCAATGTCCGCCGGCGACCCGCGATCATCTGTTAGAAAGGCAGAACGGGGAACCGCTGATGTATGTCTCATGTCCCATTCAAGAAGAAATCTCCCCAAAGCGAGGTAAATCCCCTCTTAGTTAGTATTTACTAGAATAAGTGTTCCAGTTTTCCCTCCATTCTTGTTCTAGTGACAGCAAATAGTTTTCACTTTCAATCCTGAAGACCATGGTCACCAGTTGGGACACAAAGTGCCAAAAATACCTGGCAAAGGTTCCTGACCACTCTAAAAAGGTAAAAGCTATTCTACTCACCTTTTTTTGGAGGTTCATGCCACCAGCTTTCGCTCCATTCAAGAGCTGCTGCCTTCTTTAGACTCTTCAGTATTCAACACTTCCTGCTGGGTCTCATGGTCCTCTTGTCCAGTCAATATCATTGTTGTGCCTAGCAGGAATGTTAAGCCGAGTGCACACTATCACTATCAGCTCTGTTTGGAGCCGCTGTACTAACCATGCAAGGTTAGTTCATTGATCTCCCCCTGCTGAGCTTTTGTGTTCCGCCAGAACACTTCAATCAGCGCTCTCGGCCATTGGCGGAGAGTGCTGATCGGGAGTCGGTCGGGTGCTGGTTTTCCAGCATGCTCCCCTGATAGAAGAAGGTATGGCTGCCTTCTGTCAGACAGACCAACATACACATGGGCTGATTGCCGAACGGTTTTATTTAAACCGCCCGTTGTCTCCCGACATTCAGCCTGTGGGTACCCGGCTTTATGGGCGAGAGCATATGGAGTTATGGCATGCAGTGGGGTGCATATGTAAGCAACATTAATGGAAGTGCTGAATACTGAAGAGTCTACTCTTGAACATAGTGAAGGTAGGAGACAGCAGAAAGGTGAGTATAATAGCAATCCTATCGCAGATTATTTCTGCCGTGATCATTTAAGGTGACTGGCAGGATCGCTTTAAGAAATTTTGATGGTCATTTCATTCATTCCCAAAGTCCTGAGTGGGCATGTGCACAGCAAATAAGGCATAATATACAAAGCAAAATCAAAGCACCTCAAATAAAAACTGCCATTCTTTTACTCCAAGTCATATACTCATTTTATGGCAGTGATGCTTCCTCTATCCAACTTCTCTGCAAATTGCATTAACTCGCCAAGACATAAGCCTCGTACATACGGGACGATGATCGTATGTACGATCGTCTAAAATCGTATGTTGGCTGTTGTATCTAGCATACTGACTGCACTACACGATCGTATGACCAAAGAAAGAACGTTCAGGTGCCTGTAATTAGCATCCGGCCGTTCCTGACTTCTGAGCATTCGTGTTTTGCACAATACAACTTGTTGTACCAACTGCTCTGTACACACGATACAACGGTCGTATGAGCGCTTGTTGGTACGACCAAGTTTTCTAGTCTGCTCATACAACTCCCTTGTACGACCGTCGTATGTTCGGCTGTTCTAATCGCGCGTACGAACGATCGATTTCGCATACAACGGTCGTCAGTACAACCTGTTGTATACAATCGTTGTCCCGTGTGTACGAGGCTTTAGTATTCGACCCAGCAATTAGAGAAAGCCTAATTCCATGTAAGGCTTCTTAAAGTGCACCTGTACCCAAATCAAGATATATTTGTAGTAAAGAGTATGTAAATCCAACATTTCATATTCCCGATATGTGCCTGCTGTACCATGTACTTGTACTTGAAAAAGTATCCTGTTCTCTTTGTATTGCTTCCTTTATGTGAAATCCCTGGTGTTCCTGCCAGTCCCCCAGCTTTCCTTTTAAAAACTGACCACACTAAGCAGAACACTCCCTGGTCAGTTCTCTAGTTATGCTGGGATCTCAGCCTGCTCCTCCAATGATCAGATTTGTGTCCTGACCCCTCCCCCCCTCCCTGCACAGCCATTCCCTGGGAAGACTAGCGTGCTGCTGTTTCTCCTCCCCTAGCTCGTATACAGCTGAGAACAGAGGGAACGTGATCACTTATTAAAAAAGGGGGAAAAAGGGTTTATAATGTGTTGGTTTTTTTATATCTATACACAAAAGTTTTGCCTTTCATTTCGATTTTAAAACAAATGGGTTGTTTTGCAAGGAGAGGGTTTACAATCACTAAGTATCAATGGAACTTTTTTAATTGTAATATTGTACCCACAATTCAGGTTAATTAACCCCAGTTTTACCAGCTTGTGTAGTTGATCACGGTGCTCTCAGCAATTATCATCTTGTAATATCACCAAAAGAGGAGAAGAAAGTGCAAGTCTGGATGACTTTGCAAGATTAAGCTGACAAGTGAGAGACCTTGCTGATGCCAAAGCTTGTGGTCAACAAGGATGTTGCAGAGATCACAGTGTTATAATGAGAGTAGAGCTGTCAATCCAGAGTGGCAGAGGTGTGTAAATCACAAGGAAGAAAGAGGAACCCCTGGAAGTCGCACACCCACATGGTCCTACAGAGATGAATAGAGTGGCAACCTCAACCTGCACTCTGACCAGGCCATGCCCCCAAAGTGTTTAACCCCGCCCCCACAGAGCTTAGTCATGGTCACAGTGTGTAAATCACAAGGCTGGATGAACAGATCTCTGGATCCTTCAACAGGTACAGCAGTTCACATGTATGTATTGCAGAGTGTTGAATGAAAGCAGGAAGGTCTGCCAAAGTAGAATACTGGACTATGGAATGTACACTTAATAAAAATGGCTCCAATATGCTGAAAACATAAAGATGCCTTCATTTCAGAAGGAACTTATTTCCCCCGCTGTATACAAGAGTCTAATACTTCCCAGAATGGCTGTGCTGAAACACTCATAACAAAGGGCAGTATTATTCTTCTGAAAAAAGTTAATTGACAAAATAGTAATTGCAGTAGCATAATGAAGTTGGCGCTTAAAAGCGACTGTGCCACTGTTGTTTACCAGATGAGCAACTGTATTAAAAGCCATGGGCAATACAATTGCTGGAAAGGAAAAAAAAAAAAACGAGCAAACTAAACAACTCTTCTAATTAGTTTGTGTTTGTTTACCCCCAGCGTGATGGATCCAAACTATGCGCCGAATACAGCACTAGGTAAAAATGGTCTTCCATCTTGCATGCCTAAATAATAATAATAATTAAAAAAACTTTGGAAAACAGTGTTATAATTTATGTCATTTTTTAAAGCCACAACTAATTCCAAGCCTGAGATACCATTTGATTCTAACTAAAGGCTGTCTAGAGCCATCCAAAATATATACTGTACAAGTAATCTTTTCTGCCACATGGTCTATAATATCCTTGGCATAGATCACATTTGTAAATTTCAGGTAAGAATGCTTCGTTTTGTCCTCTACTCATACCGCACTCGTATTGGATCTGACAGCGTCACTCTGTTTATACCTCGGATCTTAACCGGAAATTTTGGCACAGGTTTCTATTTACACACCTGTGTAGTCTTAAGCCTGCCATAGGTGTGATAGGATGGTCAGGCGTGCAGGCATGATCCAATTGAAAAATGGTGACAATGCTTAGACACCTTTTGCACAAGGGGCAGCAAATTATATTCGGCATCTGTATTACTGCAGATGACTCGCAGACTGTAGACATGCCGCATGAGTCCGATAAAGACTGCATGAGCGCAGCAGAAGGCGGTCAGAGACTGTAGACATGTCAAAGAAGATATGGTCATAGACTAAGACATGCCCAAAGAGACAGTCAGAGACTGCAGACATGCCAAAGAAGATATGGTCATAGACGGAGGTATACCACAAGAAACAGTCAGAGACTGCAGATATGCCAAAGAAGATGCGGTCATAGACTGAGGCAAACCACAAGAGAGCCAAAGCCTGCAGACATGCCGAAGAAGATATGGTTATAGACAGAAGCATAACACAAGAGACAGTCAGACTTCAGATATGCCAAAGAAGATATGGTTATAGACAGAAGCATACCACAAGAGACAGTCAGACTGCAGATATGCCAAAGAAGATATGTTTATAGACAGAAGCAAACCACAAGAGACAGTCAGAGACTGCAGACACACCGCAGGAGATGGTTAGAGACTACATGCCACAGGTAGCTGCCAGAGCCTGCAGACATGCCAAATACAATACAGTCATAGACTAAGGCATATCCCAAGAGATAGTCAGAGACTGCAGACATGCCAAAGAAGATACGGTCATAGACTGAGGCATACCACAAGAGACAGTCAGAGACTGCAGGTATGCCAAAGAAAACATGGTCATAGACGGAGGCATACCACAAGAGACAATCAGAGACTGCAGACACACCACAGGAGATGGTTAGAGACTATATGCCACAGGTGGCTTCCAGAGCCTGCAGACATGCCAAAGAAGATACAGTCATAGACTGAGGCATAGCACAAGAGACAGTCAGAGACTGCAGATATGCCACAGAAGATATGGTTAAAGACTGAGACATGTCCAAAGAGACAGTCAGAGACTGCAGACATGCCAAAGAAGATACAGTCATAGACTGAGGCATACCACAAGAGACAGTCAGAGACTGCAGATATACCACAGAAGATATGGTTAAAGACTGAGACATGTCCAAAGAGACAGTCAGAGACTGCAGATATGCCAAAGAAGATATGGTCATAAACTGAGGCATGCCACAAGTGACAGTCAGAGACTGCAGGCAAGCCACAGACAAGATGACCATATTTAACAGATGTGCCAAAGAGTCAGAGACCACAAATATGCCACATGTGGCTGCCAGAGACTGCAGACATGCCCAAGAGACAGTAGGCACACCAAAGGAGATAGTTAGAGACTACAGATCTGCCACAAAAGACGGTCAGACAGCAGGCATGCCACTAAGTAAATACTATGCTATACAAGACTACACAGACCACTGCCTTCTCACATTTGGTCTTCCCCACAGCAAGATCCATTATAAATAGAAATGCAGAGCAAAGCAATTTACCTAGTAGAAGGATGTAGAGTGCCAATTTTCTGTTTGTCTGCTTGCTACTATGATGCTATACATCAGTTTTCAGTAGTACAGGTATGGTGCTACAAAGAGTTTTTACTCTGACAGCCTGATGGGACTAGGCAAAGAGTAAGGAAAGTCAATCCTAAACCTTCTATGTCACAGATCACAGGGCATAAACCTGTCAGGAAATGTAAGGAAAGCTTCCTTCTTTTATGCCGTGCCAAGTCCCACATGGATCAGGAGTACTATGCAGGGAAATCGGTTCACTGTTCAGAGCTCGTTATTGAGAGCTGTACAAAAAGTACCATGGGCTACAGGTGGAGCAGCAAGGGGCTACATGCTTACTGGCATGCCTCAAGGTGGTCCTGTTTTGTTGAAACCATACAAAATGTCATTTGTCTAATTTGGGTAAAAGTGCAAGCACAGACTTCTAATGCGATTTGTACAAGAGAGAAGAGTAGTCGTCAGCTCAGAAAAAGAAAGCATTGTGTCATCTTCTCCTACAATATGTGATCAATTACCTTCTCATCCCATTTAATCATCTCCTAAAACAAGCCTTTGACGCCTGCCTCCGTCAACAGTCTAAAGCAGTGATGTCGAACCTTGGCACCCCAGATGTTTTGGAACTACATTTCCCATGATGCTCATGCACTCTGCAGTGTAGTTGAGCATCATGAGAAATGTAGTTGCAAAACATCTGGGGTGCCAAGGTTTGCCATCACTGGTCTAAGGGGTTCTTCACATGTGCGGTGCTCTCCAAAGAGCGAAGCCAGCATGGATCGCTCTTCAGAGAACATTCGACAGGGGGTGAGTAGGTATTCTATCGTCTCCTCAACGCCTGCTTAACCCCTTGATCCCCGAACCAATGCACAAATCGCATGCAGAGCGGCCCCACTCACTTAAAAGGCGACAGGGTGTATAATTCTTGCTGCAGCTGCTAAGCAAGGCATCACACCAGTGGTATTGTGTACACTCCTGGCCTCTGCTTCTGCAGCTAAAGGGGGTAGCAGTTGGGGGGAGTGATAAAAGCACAGCTTAACTGAAAGGTTTTACCAGCCACACATCTCAGGTGTGAATGAGCCCTTACTCTAAAAGGTGACCTTAAATCTTAACCCGTCTCCCCCCCCCCGCTATATTTAACCCTTTCACTGCCATGCCCTGTCCACTTTTAAACTCAGGTGGCTGGACCATTTTGGCAATTTTTCCATTGCTTTTTTATTTTCCCCTTACAGCTTTTAGCGCAGGTTCACACTGCCAGCAGGTTAGAAATCATGCGAGTTCAGATGAACTGGCACGATTTCATACCCGCATGTCAGTTCAACTTCGGGAGCGATTTCAGAGACACCTGTGCGGGTTGCTGCACAGATGTCTATTGAAATCGCACCCAAAGTCTCCAAATGTAGTACAGGACCTACTTTTGGGAATTGGTACAGCGCAGCAAAGTCGACAGGCATTAGCCGCGGATTTGGCATGTGATTTGACATGTCAAATCACATGCCAAATCAGTCCGATGTGAACGTGGGCTCAGGGTTTGTAAAAGACCCCCCAAACATTTTCTGAAAGCATAAGACCAGTAGAATAAAAAGAAGGTGCTATTGATTTTTTCTAGGCCCTGTGATATCTGCGCAAATGTTTATCAAAACAATATTTTTGCTAAAAATACACTAAAGTCATTATTAGTGGATACATGCATGGCAAAATGTACCAAATTCCTACTAAATATAAAAGTTAAAACTGTATTGAGTTAATAAATATTTGTACATTTTAAATTGCCCTTTTTTGTGAAATGGTGAAAACTGAAGGTATGCAAAACAGTAAATGAAAACAATTTACTCTAAAAAATCTAGAGGTTACACCCCCCCAAAACCATACATTTTCAGAAATGACCCGTGGAATAAAAAGTGCTACTGATTTTTTAGGCCCTGCAAACATTGAGCAAATGTTCTTCGAATCACTATTTTCACTAAAAATACACTATCCTCATTATTAGTGCACACAAACATAACTTACAAAATTCCTGCTAAATTGCTACTAAGGCCTCTTTCATATGGGGCGTGCTAAAGTGTGTGTTTACCCACATAGGGATGCACGGGTGTTCTGTGTATACCTGCACAGGCAGTCCTATTCATGTCAATTAGGATGCACTGACTGCACAGGCACAGCCGCTGCTCCCAATCTGACATCCGTGTGGGTGCACGACCCCAATCACAGACAGTGTGAGCTCAGGGACATGCACCCACATAGATGTCAAACTGGGAGCAATGGCTGTGTTTGTGCAGTTGCTACATCCCAAATTACATTAACGGGACTGCCTGCACAGGGATGCACAGAACACCTGTGCATCCCTGTACAGGTAAACATGGCCTTGCATGGGTGTACGCTGTAGTTTGCCCTGTGTGAACAAGCCTTACTTTTGTTTTATATATTTTTTTTTTTTAATTTGTTTACATTTTTATTTTTATATTTTGCAATCTTTTTGTGTGTGTGTGTGTGTGTGTGTGTGTGTGTGTGTGTGTGTGTGTGTGTGTGTGTGTGTGTGTGTGTGTGTGT
>BLSH010429416.1:209330-222472 GCA_018402905.1 Glandirana rugosa | reverse complement strand
CTTTGGTGAGATATCAGATGTCTAAAAAGTGCTGTTTGTCTGTATGTCGTGCGGACCTGGCCAGCTGGCAGCAGTGCTGTAGGTCTGTATGATGTATGGACCTGGCTAGCTAGCAGCAGTGCTGTAGGTCTGTATGCTGTATGGACCTGGTCAGCCGGCAGCAGTGCTGTAGGTCTGTATGCCGCCTGGACCTGGCCAGCTGGTAGCAGTGCTGTAGGCCTGTATGCCGCACGGACCTGGTCAGCCGGCAGCAGTGCTGTAGGCCTGTATGCTGTATGGACCTGGCCAGCTGGCAGCAGTGCTGTAGGTCTGTATGCCGTACAGACATGGTCAGCTGGCAGCAGTGCTGTAGGCCTGTATGCCGTATGGACCTGGTCAGCCGGCAGCAGTGATGTAGGTCTGTATGATGTATGGACCTGGCTTGCTGGCAGCAGTGCTGTAGGTCTGTATGATGTATGGACCTGGCTAGCTAGCAGCAGTGCCATAGGTCTGTATGCTGTATGGACCTGGCCAGCCGGCAGCAGTGCTGTAGGTTTGTATGCCATACAGACCTGGTCAGCCGGCAGCAGTGCTGTAGGTCTGTATGCCGCATGGACCTGGCCAGCTGGCAGCAGTGCTGTAGGTCTGTATGCCGTACGGACATGGTCAGCTGGCAGCAGTGCTGTAGGCCTGTATGCCGTACGGTCCTGGCCATTTTGCAGCAGTGCTGTAGGTCTGTATGCCATACGGACCTGGCCAGCTGGTAGCAGTACTGTAGGTCTGTATGCCGTACGGACCTGGCCAGCTGGCAGCAGTACTGTAGGTCTGTATGCCGTACGGATATGGTCCGCTGGCAGCAGTGCTGTAGGTCTGTATGCCATACGGACCTGGCCAGCTGGCAGCAGTGCTGTAGGTCTGTATGCCATACGGACCTGGCCAGCTGGTAGCAGTGTTGTAGGTCTGTATGCCGTACGGACCTGGCCAGCCAGCAGCAGTGCTGTAGGTCTGTATGATGTATGGACCTGGCTAGCTGGCAGCAGTGCTGTATGTCTGTATGCCGTACGGACATGGTCAGCTGGCAGCAGTGCTGTAGGTCTGTATGCCATACGGACCTGGCCAGCCAGTAGCAGTGCTGTAAGTCTGTATGCTGTACGGACCTGACCAGCTGGCAGCAGTGCTGTAGGTCTGTATGCTGTACGGACCTGGCCAGCCGGAAGCAGTGCTGTAGGTCTTTATGCCGTACGGACCTGGCAGCAAAAGGGATAACCCTTCAAGCAATATAATTTGCTGCATGTATAAGTACAGTAATGCACTATTTTCCCAAAAAGCCTGCACTGAGCATGCAAATTACACGTCACCTATGGAGTTCTATTTTTACCGAGATATTATTTTTACTGAGATACTTCCTAAGGCTCACTCAGATCTAAGGGGATGTTTTTTAAACACCACTGAGATTGCTCAAGTGGTTATAGAGAAAGTAGACCTTCCTCTTTAGAAAAAGGTTTGAGAAAGGTCACAGTAAAGCAAAGAAAAGTTTCTCCAGAACAAAGGTTTCTGTATTATGTAACCTCTCATCAATAATGTTTGCTTTGAATACAAGGCCAAGTCTCTACTTAAAATACACCTAAATTACATTTTACAGTAAACAACTGCTCTATGTTCATTAGAGGTTAAAAGACTGAAATGCTTCTACTGGGAGAGGGGAGCGGGGTGAGCTGACCTGCTGCAAAAATGACTTGAACAACTTCAGTGCTTCTGCTGTACACCTTGAGAATAAATTGCTCTGCAGTTCCTACAGCTCTTATAGATTAGTGAAGGCTTGCGTTAAAGTGGAACTTTAGTAAGAAAATTGGGTCCTGCTAGATCACTTCAGGCTGGCTTTTGCAGGTATAGCTATATAAATTAAAAAATAAGTGTCTATACTGTTTAAAACCAGTAATGCATTGTCTCACCCTGCTCTGCACATGCTCAGTTGCACTGTGCCAAAAATGTAGAGGCCGACCTGCTGACAGCCTAAAGATTTACTGCTGATCAGGGGCGTCAGAAAGCGCCAGTCTCCAGCAAGATGAAACAGGAGCAATGCTGGAGGCAATTTTAGTAGCATCATTTATTAATGTAGAATGTATGTTCCTTGCTAAAGAACATTTTTTTTTTAATCAAGTTTAAGTTCTGCTTTAAAACGTGTTGAGAATATACAAATGCTTTCATGCCCATACCCTGGCCACAGGTTCCTTCACAATATCTAGATTTTTAATTATTTATATTTCAGTTCAATAAATGCAATATGGTGACCCACAGAGGCTATTCTAACAAATTCATATGTGTGGTTAGCAGCAAACATCCCTAGAAACGATTGAAATGATGTTAGAAGCACATGAGTGCATGGACAAATATGAAACCATTTAGAATCTCTTTCATTACAACCATTCAAGGTAATCTTCTGCTTCTGTATGTATGAAAGCCTCGGCTAAGTGTGCCATTATTAGAGACCCGACAACAGGGACCTAAAAACCCCCTGGTGCTTTTGTATTATGCTCTGATATACACGGATCATTGTAAATAATGCAATATGATCAGGCACCACTGCTTTCTGTGATATATCCTGTACATAGAACAATCGATAAGGCCATTCTCTTTCATTACACTTCTCTAAATGCTTTGCCAAGGTATACTGTACAGCTAATGCACTTTCTTTCTCCTACACATATTCATATATAGCGCAGAGGTAGTCAGGCATGAAAAGTAGCAAATTAAACTGTATAGACAATTAAACAGACATTGGCAACATTTATTTGATTTGTCACTACAGGCGTTGCGTGATTTTGTGCACATCCTCCAAATTGATTACATGCCACATTTCCTGTTCAGCGGTTTGTCTATACGGCATATTCGTCACATAATGAACACATATTTGAAGCTGGTAATACAGAACAGTCTACTTCTGTAATAAGCTTTAGAGGAGGATTATAATCCATGGCTGGAAATCTAGTGCAAAGACTGTAATGTATGAAATTGGCCCAGGCAGTTAGCTGCATGTAGCAAAGATAGCCAAGGAGAAATGAAAGCTCAAATCATCTTCAAATAAGGACTTCTGTTGAATCGTTTTCAAGTTGGTGCAACAGCTTTATGTGTCACTGCAAGAAGTATACCTTTCTGTATTGTATGCGTCCTATATATCCAACAGTGGCAACTCATGATATAAAAAGTCTTCAAAAATAAAGCTGCCATTAGATATAAAGTAATGAGCAATGTGGGGAAGTCCTAGCTACCTATTTGTTTTTTTTTAACTACAAATTATTAGACAGCTTAAAGCGGATTTCCACTTTAAGACCTCCTCCCCAAATCCTAATGGTGAAACTGAGCTTTTGGGGAGAAAGGGGGGGTGCGAACACCGGATTCTACGAGTACTTCCGGTCACCGTAGGCGATCGGAAGTGGAAGGTCTACTTCTCCCTCCCTCCCGAAGTCTTCTGGGACACAGGACAGGTCCTAGAAGACTTCGGGACCAATCACAAAGCGCAGCACTGCTTGTGAAGCCACTTCCTGTCACAGTCAGGTGCCCTCAGTACCAATGACAGCGCCACGGAGGGGCGGGGGAGAGATCCAAGGCTCGTGCCGGCCGCATTGCTTGACAGGGAGACAGGTAAGATAAAAGACCTTCTGTGTGCAACAGCCCCCCTCAGCCCCCTAATACTTACCTGAGCCCTATCTCTGTCCAGCGATGTCCATAAGTGTCTCTGCCATCTGAGACTCTCCCCCCTGATTGACTATGACACAGCAGAGGCGCCATTGGCTCCAATCAACGTCAGTTAGCCAATCGGGAGAGAGAGGGCCAGGGCCTAATCGCAGCCCCGTGGCGGAATGGACACAGGGAGCTGCAGCTCGGTTTGGGTGCCCCTATTACAAGCTGCTTGCTGTGGGGCACTAAACAGGAGGGAGGGGCCAGGAGCACCAAAGAGGGAACCGAAAAGAGGAAGATCTGGGCTGCTCTGTGCAAATCCACTGCACAGAGCAGGCAAGTATAACATGCTTATTATTCTAATAGAAAAAAACAAGACTTTACAATTACTTAAAGTGTTACTAAACCCACAACAGTAAAATCAGTCCATATATTCAGTTAAGCATGCTTGTTATACTCACTGTAGAACCTAAAGGTTAATCCTCTGCATTTTTCTTGGGAGGGTGAATGCGATCAGCACAAGGCCAATCAGCACTGTCCAGACAGAAAGTCAGGGGTCCTGCAGCCTCATAGGACAGTCAGAGGAAAATGAAAACTCCTCCTACAAGCTTTAACCAGTGCTCAGCCAGACACTGATAGAAGTCACAAGACTGCTATATACTGCTGATGAGAAAAGGTATTTAGCAGTTTATATTTACTAAAATAATTGCATCTCCATGTTCTGTGTACAGTGGGAGACCAGATATAGTGAATGTCTACATAGTGAATGAATATAGTAACACTTTAAAGCGGAACTTCACCCAAAAGGGGAAGTTCCATTCTTCCCCCTCCTCTGCTCTATTTGGCACCTTTTTTCTGTGGCGGTGTGGTGTGGGGGGGCAAGTTCTCTACCCCCCCCATCCCTGCCCGTAGCCTTCTGGGATCACAGGTCCCTGAACACTGTGGGACCATTCAAAAAGCGCAGTGCGGCTCATGCATGTGCAGTGAGCCGCCGGCTGTGATGCCGCAAGTGGTCACAGCCGGCTGCCCACAATTAAGATGCTGGTGCTGGGGACCGAAGACCGGTGAAGAAACCGGCTTGGGAGAGCACAACGCTGGATCCCTGGGCATGTGTCTGTTTATTAAAAGCCAGCAGCTACAGATTTTGTAGCTATTGACTTATAATATTCACTTACCTGAATGAAGCTTCTCTTTAACTAAACCAACGCATTTTATAAATAGATTGATACACAGGGCCCTCTGATTCCTCTTGTAATTGTGATGTAACTGTACTGTCCGCCTTCATTTTTGTAAAGCGCTGCACAAACTGCTGCGACTCAGGAAAGGAAGTCCACCTTCCCCCCCTCCCTCCCTCCCTCTCTGCGTTCTTCTGGGACACGTCACAGATACCAGAAAATACGCCGGCCAGTCACAAGGTGCAACGCGACTTGCCCACACTTATCATGCCGGTGCCGCCGAGGGGAGGGGGCAAAGAGTTAAACTTTTTGTAGCTGCTGACTTTTACATGGGTTGAACTCCGCTTTACGCAGAAGTGAGAATATACAAAAGCTCACTGCTTATATCCAAAGTATATCTCACATTACACCCTTAAAGTCACAAATAATGTCAACATACAAATGGCTCAGCTAGATTATTGGGATCGTGATACCAAAAGGGTCTCTCAATGAGCTGCTGTTTCTTAAAAAGAAAACTGTAGACTAGCTGTCCCCCTTTGCAGGGGTAACACTACCAAGCAAAGGGGGACAAGGAGTGAAAGAGAAAAAGTAGAACAAACACCCAAAGATCTCTGGATGGCTGGAGGAATTTTAACAGATTTCTTTCCTTGTGGCTGTCTCGGCACTGCCAGCTGTCAGAATACCCAAACAGTGCTTTCATCTAATTGGATGCAGGTCTATGAGTAAATAAGCAGGCGTCAACCCAAAAGTGTTATAATTAAGTGCAGCTGCCCCTTTAATTGTAAAGCATACTAGTTGCTTCCTGAAGACGCAAGTTTGCGAAATGCATTGAGAAAGAGTTGCTGTCCTCACTTTCAGGCTGTCTTTGACGTCACATCTGGGTCCATGGAACGCACGCTGGCTCTGTGGATGCGAGCATCAGTGCGCAGACACTTTCCCTTGACTGGTCCGTTTGAGTTGGTGCCTCTCAGGCACTTTTACATGTGAGTGCATACATATTTAAATTATGTGATTCCTTTATCTTAATCAATTTACTAAATTATGGGGGATATTTACTAGTAGAGGATGCACTGACCTAGTACATTACCAGCATACATTTTTATTGAAGAATAAAAACAAGTGTTATACTTACAAACGTGCGGCATGTATATGCATGTGTTAGCAAGTGAGATCAATCGCCTTCAGGTCTGCTGTAGTCAGCTAAAAGTGTGTGAAGACCAGGCAGCGTCCGTAATGGCTGACACATTTCAAGGGAAAACCCTCCTCATCAGAGCCAAAATGGTGGATTGCAAAAATGGTCCACCATTTTGGCTCTGATGAAGAGGGTTCTCCCTTGAAACATGTCAGCCATTACGGGTGCTGCCTGGTCTTCTCACACTATTAGCGGACTACAGCAGGACTGAAGGCGATTGGTCTCACTTGCTATGATAAGCATATACATGCCGTGCGTTTGTGAGTATAACACTTGTTTTTATTCTTTAAGTGATTGTAAAGTCTTGTTTAAAAAATAAATAACAAATGTTATACTTGCCTCCTGTGTGAAATGGTTTTGCACAGAGCAGCCCCAATCCTCCTCTTTTCGGGTCCCCTTCGCTGCGCCTGGCCCCTCCCTCTTGTCGAGTGCGCGCACAGCCAGCAGCTTGCTATGGGGGCACCCGAGCCAAGTCACAGCTCCGTGTGTCCATTCAGACATGGAGCCTCGACCCCTCTCAATCAGGGGTAGAGTTCAGGATGGCTAAGACACTCGTGGACATTGCTGGACAGAGATGGGGCTCAGGTAAGTAATTAGGGGGTGCTGGGGAGGCTGCTACACACAGAAGGTTTTTTTTATCTTAAAGCATAGAATGTATCAATATAAAAAAACCTTCTGCCTTTGCAACCCCTTTAAATAAAACTTATGTTGGCAACGTGCTAGGTCGGTTTGCCCTCTCTTGTTGTTTTGCGATCCATAAGGATACCCATTGTCCTAAGGGGGCAGCAAGGCCATTGGCGCTGATAAAGAATACACATACTGTACACCTCCATACTTACCACTCAAGTGCAGGAAAGCAGCTTTTGGGTTGTTAACTAAGGCTAGAGAGTGCTAAATCTGGTGCAACTTTGCAGAGAAACCAATCAGCTTCCAGGTATTATTGCCAAAGCTTAATTGCACAAGCTGAAGTTAGAAGCTGAATGGTTACCATGCACAGTTGCACCAGATTCTGAGAGCTCCAGGTTCAGTAACTCTCCCCTATGAATACAGTTTTTAATTTGGCTTTTGGCTTCTGTCATTTATGAAATAAAACATGCATTAAAGTTTATGGTGATACCGCATCCAATCCTCCACCTTTGGTTTTATTTCTAAAGCTGGGTAGGCCTCTCGTGGCCACAAATAAATGTCTGGGGAGTGAGTAATCTTACCACATGTGGTGGATTACTTGGCTTTAATGAGAGAAGAGCTAACATTTTACTGTAACTTAAAGGCATGTTGATTGGGAAGACACCTATACATCCCATGGACAATATTTGTTATTGTGTACGTTGTGCCATTTCATCAATTGCTTATGTGGACACCTTTTTGTTTATTTATAATTTTATTCACTTTTTTTGGTATCCATTTATTTTATTACAGGTACTTATATCGCGCCATCAATGTACGCAGCGCTTTACATGTACATTCACATCAGTCCCTACCCTCAAGGAGCTTACAATCTAAGGTCCCTAACTCACATTCATACATATTCCAAGTCCAATTCATACAGGATCCAATGAACTTACCAGCATGTTTTTGGAGTGTAGGAGGAAACCCACACAGGCACATGCTATAAACGCCTAAGGGAGTAGTGCCTACCTTTACATTTTATTCAATTGGATGAAGATGTTGTTTGGCTGACAATTTTCTGCTTGGCTTCAAGCGGAGTGGTGCCCATAGGTTCAGCTGGATCACTAGTAACTGGCTAAAAATTGCTCAGTGTATGGCCAGCTTTAAAAAATTACTGAACTTTACATTATATCTATTAACACTTTTGTGCCCTCAGAATGTGCTTTAAAATTGTCACTCACCTGTCACTGGAGCATCAATATCCAGTAAGTTTTTTTCCATGCGGAGAATTGAAGCTCCTTCTGTTATTATTCGAAGAGCCACGTTTTCTTCCAGTCTTCCCTCTTTCATTAAGTGGGCTTTTAAGATGTCTACCCGAGGTTTGCCATCATTGTCAAATATTTCTTTTGCTGTAAGCCTATGATTTGGTGGGAATGGTACAGCTAAAAGAAAAAAAAAAGGCAAATATTAATGACATTAATAAATATCAGAGAAATATAGGCTCATGCCATTCAAACCCTCCCTAATCTGGCCAACCAGGTTAATACTTCAGTCAACCTTTACTCTGTCTTAGAACGCTTCTCCCATTCTCAGTTTAGAGAATAAACAGTGTTCCGTGCAAACAGGAACCGTTTAAAGCTCAGATCACTTAAAACATTTCTTGCAAACTTCTAGGAAGTTCATCAGCTTTGGCTTTGTTCTGATGTGACAAGTATAAAGCAGCAGGTTTTCAAACTGGCAGATCCCGGTAACTGCTGAGAAGCTGCAGTTCAATGAAAGCACACTGTATTCCAGTATTAATAACTATTATGATCAAAGCACTTCTTTTGGCATCTAATGTGCCAGCTGTACATGACCCTCTACACCACCTGTGATAGGATCAGGAGTTATCAGTGTTTATAGCTCAATGCCGGTATCTTTCAGCACAGAGCTGTAAACGTTCAGCATGGTGCCCCTGGCACAACACGAGGCCGATATACATAGCAAGGTATAATTAACTCTACTCATACACTTCTTACATTCCCTTGTTCAGCTCGCCAGATGAATCAATTGATTTGCCCACCCATGCTAACCAGCATAGACAGAGCAATGTCCACTGCTTTCTGAATACCTGAATAGTAAATGCGTCTGATAGGATGCAGTCTGTTTGGGTGATCATTTTCCACTGGGCTCCATTGATTTTAAAATCCACTTTTGCCAAGCTGGGTGGCATTAACTGGGCCACTTACTTGCTTGAATTTCTGTTAATTCGCCAGAAATGTGTATGTCCAGCTTTAGTGTTAGGGCTTACGTTAATGGACGTGAATTAGGGGCTTCGTTTAGGGGACATTAGGTTAGAGCAGTGTTTCTCAAACTTTTTTTTAGTCAAGACACCCCTTAAAAATTATGGACAATCTCGAGACACCCTTTAAAAATTATGGACAATCTCGAGACACCCTTTAAAAATTATGGACAATCTCGAGGCACCCCATTCTAAAATGTTAAAACTATTCTAATCGTTTTACATAATGCAGCAACAATCCAAAAGTCCAAGTAGGACATCCAACGATATTCTTCCAAAGCAAGTACACTTTTGCAAACTGGTACTGACTAGTATTCCAATGTTTCTCCATCACGCAGCTAATGTGACCCCCCACCCCTGATGGAGAGGGGCAGGGGAGGGTCAAACATGCTATGCAGACGACTGACATCCTCCTTATCAACTGATATCAATGGTCGTTAGAGGGCAATGTGGTGCACGATTCAGCAAATCACACGGCTTCTTTTTTTATTGCCATGCGAATTCAGAACGGTGCACTGCAATAAAATGCAGCACGTCTACATTTTATTGCAGGACGCTGCAGAGCATCTATATGCAGCATTGCAGTGTGAATGGGACACCTAGGAAACAATTGTTTCCTGTTTGCCCCTACAGTGAAAGACATTTACATTGCAGTAACCCTAAGGGCACAGTACGGATGTATGCATATCAGACATTCCTGGAGAAAACAAATACGAGGATGGGCTGTACAGCACTTGCGTGCATTTGCTTATACACATGTGTAAAAATTCTTCTAGCTTCTTTTTAATTAAGGGAGTGTGACGCACGCACATTAATGCATGTAAAAATTCTGATCAGCGTCACAGATTTTTGTAATTTTTTTATACTGATCTATACACAGTGAAAGTTTACGTGTCTGTATTTAGATCAGTAAAAAAAAACAAAAAAAAAATAAACAACCTGAATCCCTAAAAATGTGCTGTTAATAGCAGATATGGTGGAATTGATTGCAATGTCTCAGTATAATCCTTCCAAATTCACACACACCTGATCATGTTGGAGCCATTTCCAAACTGCTCCAGAATATCAAAACTCATGGGGGACCTTCCACTCCAACAACTCAAGCCTTTCCCCCTTTCCTGTGGGAGAGGAGGAAGGGAGAATCCTAGGACTAGGGCAGCCCCTGTCTATGGTGCCCCTCTCCCTCCCTTCGGCCCTATAGCCACAACTGTGCCAGCTTCATCTCCCCCCCCCCCCTTCACTGTCCCCTTTATCACCCCCCTTCCCCTTCCCTCCTCCCCTTACCATCCCTGTCCCTTCCCCGCCTTATTGTACTCTCTCTGTGCCTAACTTCCTAAGTTTTTTCCCATGCTTCTGTCTTTTATGCCCACCTCTTCTGCTGCTATTCTCCCCTTTTGGCCACTTGAACCGGTACAGTTTGACAGCTCCTGACAGAGTCATTTGATGACGAAACACACAGGGAGGAGTTGGAGACACACGGCGCCCGTGTATGTCGGGATGCAGCGGCCATCTTGTGTGTTGGAAAGGCTGGCTTTTAAATGACATGCAAGTTTTTACTTCTACCATGTGAGTGAATTTCTTTATCATTTAATACATTGCATTGAGATATCTGCACTATGATGAGTGTCTTTTTTCTCCCCTCATGAGATTGGTTGGGTAATGCTATTTGGAGATAAAACACTGACATTGGAGAGTCCACTGGATTGCTGCCCATTGCATTTCTGACCTTTGTAATGAAGGTCTGGAGTGGAGGGTAAGAGGCAGTGTGATCGGGTGGTGGAGGTGGTTTTCTCACGTATTTTAGCTGCACTTTAACATCCTCTGGACATCTCTTATGGTTTTTACAGACATGGACTTTAATGAATTTCAATTATGGACTTTTACGTAATTTAGATATTAGTGCTGCATTTTTACCCTTTATGCATTTGTCATTGTATTGTTTGTCATGGCACTTTGGGCCCCCTTCCCCTCCCTGCATCCTTTTTACTTATTATTTTTTAATAAAAACCTTCTGTGAAAAAAAAGGTGTTTTTAGGCATCTGGGTGCAAGAGGTCTAAAAAAGCAGCAGCATCTCGCTGCCACTCTGGCTCAATCCTCCTGACAGAATGGCCCTTTGTAATGCAGCAAGCCTGATTGGCTCCTTGTGCTGCTACTCACCCGTCTCTTAACTCTGCTGTGCAAACTGTACAGTAGAATGCAAGATGCTGTCTACTGTCACCTGTGCCATTGTTGTCTCTTGAGGCATGCAGCTGCACGTACACAGTCGCTATGTAGCAATATGATATGTGGGTGCGGGTCCCTAAACCCACCCTGTATGAATTCAGCAACCAGCATTTGCATATCATATTGTGACACAGCGGCTGTGTGGGATGCCAGCATGGGGATGCATGCAACACCTGTGCGTCCCTAAAAGACGGCTCTGAGCGGGGCACGCAACTAATCTCCCCATGTAAATGGGGCCATAGGAGTATTTGTCGAAGGCACCTTTTTGATCCATGCTGAATAAATGCAGAGAAGTTATTGAAAGCTCAGGGAAACTTTTACAGAAGCTAATTTTAGATGTATTTCTCGGAATTAGGAAGCATGTCATGAACATAAAGCATCAATGCTCATGGAACCTGCAGAAAGACCAGGATGAATCACCTCCTAGTTCACCAAGCTAATCCCTCTAATTCTCTCTTTAAATGCCCGCTCGCACTTTATTGAGATGTGTTTGTTGATGTCATATCAACATAAGAACGGAGCTTACCAGTGACCTTAGCTTTAATTGGACTGTCAAAGATCATGTCACCTTTAATTAGCAATTTCACTAATCTGCTGTCCTCCAGGAGGTAACCATTTACGATTCCCCTCTGCTATTTACAACAGATTTATTTTGCTGAGCGGTTAAATTTGCCATGATCTGTTTAGCCACACCGTATCTGTTACATTTGGCCGTTTCATTTGTCCTGCCAAAAGCAACCCCTATCACCCTATCGTTATCTTCAGTGAACTGTCAGTTTCCGGGCTGATTTTCTTCAAGGATATTTATCTCATCAAAGCTAGAGAGCAAGCAGTTCTAGAAAAAGTAACAGGAAAATGCATTGGTAGAAATATTATTTATGTAACTTGGTAGAACAGCAAGCACAAACAATTGTAAATCACCTGTCGGTTTACACAATGACAGCTGAAAATGGGCTTCAATTCAAAGGACGCAAAGCGAACTTGTAACTTTGCCCATTCGTGACAAGGAAACAGGTTCACTTCCACTGCTAATATTTACCCTCCCAAAGATCCTCTGCCACCCTTTGAAATATTTAGTAACTCTGTGAGCTCCACACAGTTTGCATTAGAATTTGTAACAAGTCAGATACAGCCTGGCTCATTTCCTGGCTGGAGGATATCCAGCATCATATAGCTTTTTCAACCCCAGCCTTAAGGTGCCTGGCTGGCCCTTTCATTCATTGGATTTCAGTTCTGTCAATCATGGAAGTTCAGAATCAATGTGGATTTTACCTAGGTCTGCATGAAAATTCAGCTTGCCTAAGAATGCCAACTCCTCCAGACTGGCATCCACCATCAAGGCATTTAGATATTTGCATTACTCCCCCCAAGAGCCAGGTCACTATTTGCATCAGAGCTGAAGGTTCTTGAGAGGTGTACTTCGGAAGGAAGCTATGTACAGCACCCTGCCAGCTTCTTATCCAGCCAAAATCTGCCTGTATAGTTACAGAAAACCTCCTCCTGGCTATATAGTATGGCAGAGGACTATGTAATATAGCAGGGGAATGTAGCCCACAAGAGTCTCCTTACCCTTCTATGTTTTTTTTTTATTTTTGCATATACACAGTTTTAGCACTTACTCACCCAGACTAGGTCTTGGTGGAGAGAGCACGTGACCCAAAAGTCTTTGTGGGGAAGGCACATGGCCTTTTGGTAAGGTTCTGCCCCTTCCTTGGGGTCTCCCTTGGGGGGATTCCGACCTAGTACTTGGGTAGGCCTTGATTTGGCAGTCCTCCCAAAGAAAGGGGTCCACCCGGCTTTGGCTGGGTAGACCTTGAAGTACCCCAATCCCTCCCATGAGCCTTGTGTCCTGGGGGATCAGAGCCAGGGTCCGGTCCACGTAGTTTTTTCACTTCGCGTGTTTTTCACGTGTCCCAAATGAGGCTTCTCTTTCCTGGGACCGAGACTAGGGGGTCCTGTGTTCCGAGTACCCTCCCTAACCCCATGAAGTTCCAGATGGGTCGG
>BLSH010429416.1:173766-188481 GCA_018402905.1 Glandirana rugosa | reverse complement strand
GCCCATCAATGCTGACCACTAAACTGATCTACCTTATTTATACACTGACTTACCTGCCCCCTACACCAACCATTACAGTGACCCCTACACTAACCATTGCACTGACCTAACTACCTGACACATACACTGAACTACCTGACACATACACTAACCTACCTACCTCATACAGTGACCTACCTACCCAACACATACACTGACCTACCTGACACATACACTGACCCAACCTACCTACCTCATACACTGACCTACCTACCTACCTTATACACTGACCTACCTGATACATATACTGACCTACCTACCTCATACAGTGACCTACCTACCTAACACATACACTGACCTACCTGACACATACATGGATCTACCTATCTGACACATACATACACTGACCTACCTGACTCTACCACGCCAGACTTCCGGTGACCTCTGAATCTGTTAGTGACATTCCTGCAGCGGCACCAGGCAGCCAGAGCCAGGATAGGAGAGCAACCCGTGCCCGCCCATTTACACAGAGCGAGCGGAGATCAGTGTCATTCCCACCTCCTGGACCCGTGTGATGGATGTCACACATCCCATGGTCCCAGCATTGGACCAGTGTGACGTCCATCATAGGAGCCGGGTCCAAGAGGAGGGACTTTGCGTACGTCACTCAGCCGCGCTGGGTGGTCGATCCCTGCTCTCCTGGAAACGGCACGCGACTGCAAATTCTTTTGTGAATTCTGAGACCCGGGGCTTTTCGGGAACCCACTCTGGGCTCCAGCCCCTTCAGCCCCCTCCCTCCTGACGCCACTGGTTAACACCCATGTAACAATGGATTTGCGGTCTGTGCCCCTGTTCAGAAGATTTCACCTCACTTTTTATCCCTGGGTTGTCGTGAAAAGAAGGATTGGTGATAAAGCTTCAGTGGAGACACCTTTTTCCCATAATAACTCTTACAGGAGTGAATTTCCCTTCCTAGGGGTAGATTTCCTCAAACTTACTGCTGTCTCCCTCCGTTAGGAAGTATGAGTCGTACGTAAATTGGATGTGTGAAACTCGGAGACTGTCTGTATATGGAAGAGCTTTCCTTGAAAAGAAAAGGTGGAGGAGGCTTTGGTGGGAATTTTAAGGGAGTCGTTATACCTTCGTATATGTACAATAAATGGTTTTGAAATGGGAACATGGCTAATGTAGGATTTTTTGGATTTCAAACATTCATTGCTATTGCTATATTACAAATGCCTGTTAAAGTCTAGCATTGATGTGTTTTTTCTTTGTTTCGTTTTTTTTATTTATTTTTAAAGGTTTTAAGCTGACAAAAGGTTTATTTCATGGATCAGCAGAATTTACTACATGTACAATAAATTCAAAAAAGATTTTGTGGTATTTTGTGAGTAAAAGTCACGTGACAAAAAGTTTAAATACTCATGAGATTCTTTTTAAAGTCATGATGTAACTGTGATTAATAAGGTGATGCACAGACTTGGTAATAAACACTATCAACATAAAACATGTGACAATGTGTATGAAGTGAAAACATGCCAGCCTTTTGTTATATAAGAATATAAAATGCGTGACAAATGGAAAGCCTACGTGTTCACACCTATGACTAAAATATAGGTCTCTCGTTTTGTTTTGGTCTTTAGGCTGTTTTTTTTTTTTTTGAAAAATAGAACACGTTATCACTTTGAAACACAAGATGATTGCTCAGCAGCCGACAATAACCAGACGTCTATCTATACCAATCTCCAGTGAGTATAAAGCTCTGTTATCTTACACTTAACATTCACCATTAGTCAATCGCACATCCTTACCACTATTCCATCTAATTATATAAAAGTCCACATAAACTGGAATTAAAAAAAAATAAAAAAAGGTTTTCAGCTGTAGGCAGAAACGAATCGACTTAAAGTCTATTACCAGTTTTGCAGTCAAATTAGGATAATGCAAACATACGTGTTACATATTCTCATAGCATAACTTTACTAATATTACTTTATTTTCCCCTTTTATATGCTGTTTAGAAGGGGCTGTGGAGTTACGTTTACCTTAATTAATCCTGCCTGTACCATGTTGGCAGATCTCATTATCAGTTGTATACTAGATTTGTTTAGTTCTAACAAAGGGTTCCTGCCACTTCTTTAAATGGGTCTTTACGCCAGGGGGGTGGGTGGAATATGCAATCAAGTGGCCCATGTGATTAGCTGTCATAGTGGTCACATGATGAGGAGCCTATCCCGACGGCTCCTAATCATGAAGAGAGGCTGAGAGCTGTCTATGACAGCTTGGTCAATGTACTGGGAGCATGCCAGTACAGAAACTTTGATCGTCCATGAACACATATACACAGTGTGCACAATTATTAGTCAATTATTAGTTGTATTTTAATTGAGCATTTTTAAGCATGCGCACTAAGCTCCTTCTTCAAAGCCCTGGGTTTTGAAGGAGCTTAGTGTGCACGCTCTGAAACGCGTCACTGCCCCTTTTCCTTATGTCTATTTCATGGCGTGCAGTCCTGGAAGAGTGAGCCATCTCTACTGGTTATCCTGCTCACCCTTGAGCTGCTGGACAGCACAGGTACTGGGTACAGGGAGACAAACGCAGTGACAGAGCCTCTTCAGGAACATATTGATGATGAGCCTACCTTATGCTTATGTCCTGTGAGTGTTTTTAACTGTTACCTAATAAACATTGCTGGTTTTCAACATTTAGAGGCACCTTCTCTGCTCCTTTTTCTTTCATGCTAGTGTTGCTCCTGCTCCTAGAAGAGTTGCCCTAAAGCTACCCACAGCTGTGACCACACTCCTCACCCTGGTCTGCATGGTCAAGACCCAGTAGGCAGAAGCACCCCGTTTCTCTTTTCTGCATTAACTTCCTGTGTGTGCACTCTGCATGTGCTGCACTTATTATCCCTAGGAGTTATTGGCCATGCCCAGTTCACTATTTTGAACGATTATTCCCAAGAAATTAAATAAATAATAACGTGCATATGTTAAAGTGTCCAGTGTTATCAAAATCTCATACAATATATACATATCATAAAATATCCGATTCCTCCTGTACTGAATTGTATTGTAACTGTACTGTCTGCCCTCATGTTGTAAAGTGCTACGCAAACTGTTGGCGCTATATAAATCCTGTACAATGATAATAATATAAAAAAAATGTCCAGTGGAATAAAAGTCCATGCACAAAGTGCCTTGTGCTTTGATTAGAGTGTATAATCTCAATTTACAGTGCTCACACCTCGTGCCCTCTACCTTTCAAACTAGCAACTCACCAGAGATAATAATCACCAGCACTCTCCCGGGATAAACTTTCTTCCAGCCGCTAATGGGGTTCCATTTTTTTCTCAACTGCCCCTTTAAACCTCCAAGCTCATCTATAGAGACCATAACCAAAAAAACTGATCCATCATGTAAAACCATATTTATAAAAGGATGCAAAACAAAATGAAGTTACATTCAAAAGTGTCTGCCCAAACACTAAGGATCAGCCACATATAACCAGGCTCCAACCGTATAAACCAGGCTGCAAGCTAGAAAGCTTTTGTGCGGGATGACGTCGCTGCAAACAAGCCCTGCCTGTAGGAGTCATGGCTTGGGAGAAGACAAGTTGAAGCCAATCCTCCACATATGGTGACTGGGCCGATTGCTGGAGCGCGGCTTCCTACCCTTTTTGTTGATCAGTTCCAGTGGGGTGGGCGAGCCCTATTAGGGGCAAAAGCATTGGAATCACCACATGTCAGCACTTGGAGCAGAGCGCTTTATCTTTTCCTGGGTTACAGTGAATTTTTCAGAATCCAGTATTTTTTTTTTCACACTTACATTTTTGTAACAGAGAACATTTATTAAGATAATCCATCTCAAAGCTTCATTTGTGGCTCAGTGGATGATGATGAATTGATACTGCTCCTTGACACCTATATACATACATAATCCTTTAAACAAGCTACTATAAGGCCGGCCATAGACGGAGCAAATTTTTTCCTGCAACAACAGGTCAGACAGTGCTGACAGGGGAATGCCTCCCTTGGAGCCATTGTGCTCTTCTGGCGAGGAAGGGTGGGGGGTGGAAGCCATCTCCGCAGGGATAGCACAGTGATTATAGCTAGTGGCTATAATAACTACTAGCAATAATCTGGCAAGCTGGGATGTACCCAATCAATCAAGTTGGGTACATTAAGCCTGTCCACATGATTTGAACCATCTATGGCTGTCTTAAGTTGAATATTGATTGATTACTGTGACTTCCAGCATACTATTGCCAGCTGAACTATGCCACTACATTTACTCAAAGACAAGAAAAAATGGGCTGCTGGATTTTCTAGGGGTCACTGAAATTGTCACTGAGCACACTGGCTCCTGTTCAGCATTGGGGACTCCCCTCAGTAAAAGGAAAGGACCCAGAGTTTAGAATCCACACACATACAAACCAATGAAAGCACCAACCCCAACCTCCCACCACCAACACTACTTTCGGCCGGTGTCTTTTTTTTTTTTTTCTTTCTGGGAAAGGGTACCTATTTTTGGCAGGTTGGCAGGTACACGCTCCATCTTCCGCTTGGCTTGCCTAGGGGAACAGAGGAAGTTTGACCCCCCCTTCCCTCATCCAGGCCTGCAACCTCCTGGGACACATCACATGTTCCAGGAGGCTGTGGGTCCTTTCAGAAAGCACAATGCAACATGCACATTTGCATTAGGGAACAGTCTGTGAAGCTGTAGAAGTTGCAGCCAGCCTCCCACAAGCAAGATGGTGGTGCTGGGGACTTGAAGACCAGCAATGGGTGACAACAGATCCCTGGACTGGTAAGTGTGCGCTTTAAAAATCAGCAGCTACAGTAACTTCTTTCACAATGCCTGGAGCTCATCTTTAAGCTTTCATTTTTAGTTTTCATGTTGAGGTCACCCGTACTAATTATCAACATCTCCTGGCATAGGAGTGTATATAAGCTGTACATTGTGATTGCCTCAGGTAATTCAGATCCTCATTCTAAAAGGACAAAAAGAACATGTTCACAGTACAAACAAATACACCTGCATTATTAATGGGTTTAGTTAGGGAGAGGGTTTTGTTATTCTGTGCTGGTTATGGTTTGAAGCAATGACTAAAACTGGCAGAAGAGCAGAACAAAGAGAACTCACAGCAGCCATTGAACCTTAAAAGCAATGTTATATAAGATTCTCTGTTTTCAGGGCTGACATAAAGGCTCCAGCTCTCTACTCAGCTGTACACCTATCACTGATCGGATACATCACAAAAGTCCTCTGTACACATCTAAGCAGGATTAATACGGCATGAGGAAGCTACTGTGCACGAGGATAAAAGCTGTCAAAACACCTTCAGTGCCAAGTTCCATAGTGGGAGGTGATTTCCTATCAAACACCCCTTCTGGTGAATTATTTTATCAGAAACACCCTCCCAGGAGTAGTTATTTATCTTTATCATTGGGAGTAAGGCATACTGCTTACTGAATATCATCCATAATTTAACATTTAGCTTGTAATAATGTGCTAGTATGCGGTGCATACTAGTACATTATGTCTTAAAGTGTTACTAAACCCAGGAGCTTGCATTCACTATATCTGGTCTCCCACAGTACACAGAAAATGGAAATACAATCATTTTTGTAAGTCCCCTTTCACACTTGTGCGTTACTCGATTTTACCACAATTTTGCAGCAATTTTTTGACATGATTTTTCTGCAACTTGAAGCAATGCCTATGTAATCCTGAGGTCTATGGATCTCAAATAGCATTAGAGTCGGACCAAAGTAGTGCAGGGACTACCTTAAAGTCGCTGCGTCTTGAAGTCACACAGATATGAACAGGATTCATTGGAAGTCGCACTAGTGTGAAAAGGGTATAAATATAAATGGCTAAATACCTTTTCTCGTCAGCAGTATATAAGCATTCTTGTGACTTCTATCAGTTCCTGGTTAAAGCTGGTAGGAGGGGTTTTCATACTGCACTGAGCAGTCCTATCAGGATCCAGGATCCCTGACTTTCTGTCTGGACAGTGTTGATTGGCCCTGTCCTGATCACATGCATCCTCCCAAGAAAAAAAAAAAACAACTCGCTAACAACACACACCAAACTGAGCATGTGCTGCCTGACTCCATAGACTGTGTTATCCGGAACTGTTCTGGAGGCAGTGGATGAAGAGGAGGATCTGTGCATACAGGATCAAACAGCCTTTTTACCCAATGTGGGGGATTCACCCCTTAGGTTCCCCAGTGAGTATAGCAAGCATGCTTTACTGCATATACACCGATTTTACTGTTGTGGGTTTAGTAATATGTTAAGAACCCTTTCACACTGGAGCAGTTTTCAGACGTTTTACAGCTAAAAATAGAGCCTGTAAAGTGCCTAACAACTGCCTCCCATGCCGCCTGAGTGCTTTCACACTGGGGCGGTGAGATTGCAGGACGTTAGAAAAAGTCCTGCAAGCTGTGTTTTTGGGGCGGTTTGCGACCAATGTATACACCGCTCCCAACCTGCCCATTGGAATGCATGGGCAGCACTTCGGAAGTGCCACAACACGGGCGCCTTAAACCCCTTTTTAACCTCTTCTTGGGGGTTAAAAGCGTACTGCTGCTGCCCGAAAAGCGGCGCCAAGGCGCGGTGAAGTGCCGCTAAGATGAGCAGTGTTTTACCGCTGACGCCCGCACCGCCCCAGTTGTAAAAGTACCCTAACACATGCAGGGGGACCAATGTTTTTATTTTGAAAGCAAAACTTCACTACTGCTTTAAAGCTTAAGATAAATTGTCATGGTTTGGGTTTAAGGACACTTTAATTTATTACATACTACATCATTTTCTGGAACTCCATAAACTACAAATTAATCTGCTACTTTAATGTTGAATATATTTTTTAGAATTATGATTTAGCGTAACAAAAGGAAAGTTCATAGTACAACAAAAACCAGAACATAACAAAGGTACAAGGGAGATTGGTTCATATATCCAATTTTGAGTCATTCGGAGCAAAGAATATAATGACATAACCAGATAATAAAAAGATGATGTAACGTGTAGACTATATGTGATATGACATTTTAGGAAATACTGAAGGGGCTCCCTTTATAAAGAAGATCAAAAACAATTAAGGAGAAACAAGAACAATTGTCCCTGGTATGGACATATGAAGAAAAGGTAGATTAGAGGAAAAAATAGAAGGAAAGGAAGGGAAGGAAAGCATAGATTACAGGTAAGGACTGGAGCGGTCACAAAAATGGGAAAGGAGGAAAAAGAGAAAACTGATGTAACCGAGTCATGATGGGGAGTTTTAGTCTAATTGTGAAAGAGGCAGACAAAGGATATATCACCCATATTGTCCACCGTGAGAACATTTTGTCCAGAGAATCATTTTCCTGAGCTAGGAGCTCTTCCATTCTCATGATATGGTTCACGGTGTCATAATCTGATATTTTATATTATAATACCAGAACGTGATAACATGGCAGGATGGGGCGTGTATAAAGCTGGTAAATCCCTATCAGCTTATTGTATGTGTCCCATCAGGGAGATTTCCATTAACTTTCTGTTCCAGAAACACAACAGGAAGTGATGAGAAATCTCTCCAAAGTGAGAAGTCATCTCAGACAGATTCACCTAAAGAGATGTCCCAATGGAAGATTTTCCTATTCCTGCTCTGGTGACAACAAAGTGTCTCATCACTTTCAGGCCTCATACACACGGGCGTATTTTGACGCCGGCGTCTGACGTTTTTTAGCTGCTCCCCATGTTAGTCAATGGCCACATAAAATACGTCGGCGTTTTTGAGCTGTAGATGGCGTCGGCGTATCAGAGAACCCACGACCAGCGCGTTCCTTGGCTGCATCGACGTCAAAAAGCGCCGCAAAATGCCACGAGACGCCAACAGACGCCAACAAACGCCACCTAATATTGTACCGGCGTTTTCCAGCGTTTATTGACGCCGACGTTTTTAGGTTGAAAAATAGCAGAGGAATGATTTTTTTTTAAAAAACGTCTATTGACGCCGACGCTCACTAGCGCTCAAAAACGCCAATGCATAACGCCGTAAAACGTCGACTTTATCTCCTTGACGTCGGGCCCGACGTTTTGTTTATTATTTTATATACGCCCGTGTGTATGAGGCCTTAATCTCAGCAACAATGATCACCAGGACAAAAAGGTTTTGTTCATATGTGCTTCAGCTTGTATAAAACAGTGTGAACAGCAAACCTTTGTAAAACATTTTGGCAGGGTGCAATGTCAGGCTCCTACAGACTCTCAGTACCGTTGTCTGCTAGCACCTCCCGTACAGGCAGGCAGTTACTGGAGAATCAAAAAATTACAAGAGCTCCCTCACAGTTCATTGAAAACTACAAGCAGTGTACCAGAATGGAGGAAGGTAACTCATTTATTTACAGAGCTCTGTGAATGAATGACGCAGGTATGTGGCAGGAGCCCCGCATGACTGTGTTGTATTCAAATTGTGACAGCGGGTGTGGGGAGAGGATCCCCCGCCCGTTGTCAAAATGAGGGGAGGATTGGTGGTGCAGGGGAGGTTACTGAACTTGTTACACCCTAAATAAGGGAGTAACATGTTCAGAAAGGTGAACGTATCCTTTAATAGGAGTACTGACTGTCACTTTAAACAAGATGCTAGCAGCTCTCAGTACCATTTGACCCTTGCTGAAAGTCTCCAGAAGCCAGCAAGTTTAAAATGACAGTTAGCTCTACCATTAAAGCCTCACCTCTATTTTTATTATTGTGTTCTGTTCCCCAGGGCACAAAGTAAATGTAATGCCCCATCTTCCTAGGTGCTAATTCTAGCTAAGAGATTGGCCAGGGCACCCTTGCTTCCTCCCTCCACGACCATCAGATAAAACAGCTAGCAAGGAAATGGCTGCTTTGACAATCTACACTTTTCTCGGTCTTCGTGCTCTTGACCGATACAAGCATCTCATTAAGAAAGCAGAGAGATTGTCAGATAAATTGTTCCAGAAAAGCAGGTAAGTGCTTGGAGACTATGGAAGGTGCTCTATGTCATCCTTTAACCCCTTTCTGCCACCTGGCCTATAGGAGGTCCTAAATGCCGGGAGGCAGATGCGAGCATTCTGATCATGTGACCGCTGTCTTTGGATTTCACAGCAGTCACATGATTCAAAAGATCCTCATCACAAGTATGCATCGGGAGCTTTCCAGTACCTGCTGGTTACCGTGCTGGGAGAGCACACTCAGCATGGTAATTTGTTTACACAGGGCCGTATATATGCGGCCACACGGAGTTAAAGTCCACCCGCCAAGAGGCTGCATATATAGGTATGGCTGCTGGGAAGTGGGTAAGCTGGCCATACACTGATTACATTTTGGCAGGTTCAGCAAGAATCAGCCAAATTTCGATCAGTGTGTGGCAGTCCCAGCATGTCAGTCTCTTGTCCTGCACTAGTAAGTAGAGTTGTTCTTCAGATAGAGAAAAGAAGCATTGAATCCTTTGTCAGGATTTAATTTTGGTTTAGACATGCAAGGCTTTCTGTGCATTTTCATACTTTGTGATACCTCCCCAAAAAATGAAAATGCATGTACACGTCTTACAAAGCAGGTTGCAAAATGGACAAAAGTGGGCATTGATAGATGTAGATCTGGCCTTAATGTGTTTGAGAATTGTCATAAGCTCTTGCCCCAAAGAAAGCGGAAGAAGGGCCCAGTCACATGACCTGACTTAGACATTGCAGTAAACCATGGGTGCTCAACCTGTGGCCCTCCAGTTGTTGCGAAACTACAAGTCTCATGAGGCAATGCCATTCACAGTAACAAGCATGACTCCTGAAGACAGATGCATGATGGGACCTGTAGTCCTGCAACAGGTTGAGCACCCATGCAATATAAACTCTGTAGCGTATAGAGAAAAGCAGCTAGCATCCCTTTATGAAGCACCAACTCAGCTTTGAAAGCTATAAAGACTGCCGTCAGTGGAGGCCAACATACTTTTCCAGCCTTTTATTTCTGGGGTATCAGCTCTTATACCGTATAAGGTAACTTGGCTTCCGGACACCATGTTGCTTTGCTTTTTTCATTATAAAACATACAAAAATAGGAGGAATTAAAAGGTAGTATTTATTACCGCTGCCTTGGTGAATTAGAATCCAGGGTGAGCCACAGAATTGGAACAAGAAATTGCCTTTTTATTAAGTTCTCATAAGCATATCTAATGAACCTGTAGTACTTTACAGATCATCATTCACTCACAAATATAAAAATGCATAACAAAAACTAAATGGACTGTAATACTGAGCATAGGAATTATAAGGACACCACAATTCCACAAATAAGAATATTTTGGAAACGATGGGATTAAGCTCAGCTTCCATAACTGTACCGTCTACTCCTCACAGAACAATAGAGATTTTTCTTCTAAGGTGTAACACATTTCTAAAATGCTACCAAAACTTCCAACATTTACAGTTTAGTGTGAACAGTTGCACAGTTGATAAATGTATATAAAGCCACCAGGAAGTATCACAATTCCCTGAGCGGAAACAGCTTCATAAACCTTAAAGCAGTGTACACAGGGGCCGAAAGTCAGGAGACCACAGCCAGTTCAAAAAACAAAATGTCCAACATTCGGCCCGTGAGTATTTCGGTCTACCCAATGGAAGCCGGCCGGCTGTCGGACGTCTATGAGTCTATGATGGAAAACCAGCAGCCGACCGACTCCCGATCAGCGCTCTTAGCCAATGGCAGAGAGCGCTGATCAGAGTGTACTGGCGGAACACAACAGCTCAGCGGGGGAGATCGCTGGACTAACCTTGCATCATTAGTACAACGGCTCCCGACCAGAGCGGTCAGGTTTTTTTTTTCGTGCAACCCAGCAAAAAGTTGTTAGTGTGTACCTGGCTTTAGAAATCTTTCTTTTACAGTGCATTGAAATGGTACAATAACACTTAAGGTAATATAAACATAAACATTAAAGCGGAGCTGCACCCAAAATGGGAAGTTCTGCTTTAAGTATTCCACCCCCCTCCTATGCCACATTTGGCATGTCATTTTTTTTTGGGGGGGCGCAGGTATCTAGTTTTGAAAGGTATCCACTCCCCACTTCCGCTTAGGCCACCTAGCTGATCCGAGGGGAAGTTCTCCTCTCCCCTCTCTGCAATCTTCTGGGACATGTCACAGGTCCCAGAAGATTGCCTGACCATTGAGGCGCAGTGCGACTTGCCCATGCGCAGTTCGCACCCGGCTGCGAAGCCGCAAGCTGTCACAGCTGGGTGCCCACACTTGTAATGCCAGTGCCAGGGAGAGGAGAGGGAGAGAACCGAGGTTTTAGGCGGCCGCATCGCTGGAACCTGGGACAGGTGAGTGTGTGTTTATCACACTTTATGTAGCTGCTGACTTTTAATAAATGTAAGAATGGCTGGAACCCTGCTTTAAAGCAGTATTGTACCTTGAGGTTTTCTTTTCTGGGGGGATTTTAAAGTGTATTTCCACCTTTGCACCACAATTGGGACAATACATTGTCACGTTCCCATTCACAACATATTTAAAAATTGCTGCTTATGTTTTTACTTTTACTTACAAAGTTTTATTTTTCCTGCTATGTAATGTTAAAGGAGGGCCGGGGAGTTAAAGTGGCTGTAAAGCCTCAAGGTTTTTCACCTTAATGCATTCTGTATTTCAACAGCCAACTTCATCATTTTCCACTCCTTCGATTTTTCAATTGATGGATGTTGAGTGGAAGGGTGGCAACAGGGTCATCCACTGATTGAATTTTAGCTGATTGATAAGAAACTGGCTGAAATACGGTGTCTATGGTCAGCTTAAAGTGGTTGTAAAGGCTTAAGGTTTTTCACCTTAATGCATTAAGGTGAAAAAACTTTCTGTCCCGCAGCTCCCCCCAGACTCCCTTTTTCTTACCTGAGCCTGATCCAATTCAGTGATGTGCATGAGCGCATCGGCTCCAACTGCTGTCTCTCTCCTCGTTGGACAGATTTATAAAAGCAGGGGCCACTGGCTCCCGTTGCGGTCAATAAAAAACAGTGACAACACCGGGGGGGGCAGAGTCTCGCTGTCTGTGCCAATGGATGCAGCAGCGGGACTCGGGAGCGAGCCTGCACGGGTGCCCCCAGGGAGAGCGACTTTCCCTAGGGACACCCGATGAAGAGGAGGGGCCTGGAGCCCCGGCGGTGCACTCCAGAAGAAGAGGATCAGGGCTGATCTGTGCAAAACGATTGCACGGAGCAGGTAAATATAGGCATGTAAGTTATTTTTATTTAAAAAAAAAAACAAAGCTTTTCAATGCCTTTAATGATTTACCATAATTAACCCTGTAAGTACTGTGCTGGCAGATTCCAATTGTAAACTAATAACACTATCTGTCCTAAAAAAAAAGGCTTAACGTGGTTGTAATTATTCCTATTAACAAAACTGTCTGTCAACAAACAAGATCAAGCATAAATAGGCAGTGAAAAAACTTGCCTTTTCACTTTATCTTTCTTCCGAACGGCAGGTCACGTGATCGCTCTCAGGTGCAGAGCGATGCAGGGACTTGGCGGGAGGAGTGTTCACTCTCAAGGCATTTACATCAGAGCCGGAAACGATGTTGCCGCCGAGCTTCTTCTTTTCCTTGCCAATAGAACACAATCAAATCTCACCTTTCCCCATTCGAAAGCAGGAATGGGCAGCGGTTTGCACCAACTACGGAAGATACAGGCGCACTTTGCAACAACACAGCACGCCTGTATATTTACCTAGATGGCACAAGATGTAAATTGACCATGGTAGCATGGATCGGCTACCATGCTACCGTGGTCCCTTTACTTGTAGGAGGAGCAGCACAGGCAGGATCAACCAGGTATATTGAAGCATTGGCAGCCAGATAAACACTAGAGACATGAGAAATGCCATCTAAACCTAAATAGGCATTACCGTGTTTTTTAATTTTAACCTTAGAAAACACTTTAAACATCTCAAGGTTTGGGTTCTGCATTATATGATAATGAGGGAAAACCAGCCTATCCCCATATTGTCCGTCCGCTTTCACTGTGAAATTTATTCAGAGAAGCTTTCAGTCTGCTCAAAGGCCTACTCTAAATAAACAACTAGAAAAGCTAAGAAAAATAGTTTTATTATTATTTTAAGGTATGCTGTGTGTATGGGAGCACATAAACTTACTGTATAATAGGGTTCTCCCAAATTTCTCCAGCTTACCAATCAATTTTTCTTCATTACTTGGCTCCCTCTTATATTCTGTCTCAGTTCCATTCTTTTCTGTCATCTCTTCGGAATCAGCCAACCATCGACACTTCCATTATCCTTACCTATCTTCCCTGCTACAGGTTCATTACTCATTGTCTTGTCACAATGTATACCAGTTGCCTCCCCCACCCACCCTACTAATAGCATATCCTACAATAATGTCTGTCTTTTTACGCAGCACCATGCTTCGGGTCCACCTCTCCAAACAGCCCACATTAAATCCTACATTGCCCTGTATATGGAGGTGCACACAAGTGATAGTTTTTACAAATGTTTCCAATAGAAAACACAGCTAATATCCTACCTCCTACAGCAATTATCTATAGGCATTTATTAGCAAGCAGAGATAATCAAAAACCATCAGTTACGACAATGAGAAGCTACCGGGTCAATGTAAGGTCAGATTCATAGCTGGACACTATCCAAACAAGAGGACACAAAGATTCATTTGTAACCAGGAGCATTCAACTATCATGTCAGGGTTGAGATGAAGATCAATGTGTTGCTAAACCTATGGTGATTAAAAAAAAGTGATGTACAATATGTTTCTGGAAAGATAATCATCTCAAATAAAAACAACACGTAGCTACTGACACAGCAAAACTGCATACGAAACCTAAATACATTCTCAAACTTTATCACTGGGTTTTATATTTGTGCACAAATATGAAGGTTAAAGCGGAGTTCCACCCAAAAGTGGAACTTGCGCTTTAAGGGAAGGTGACCCCTAAGATGCCACAACTGGCATGTCATTTTTTTGGGGGGCAGCAGGGACCCTGTTTTGACTGCACTTCCTCTCCTGGCTCCGCGGCACAGGAAGGAAGTTCACCTACTCCCCCCTCCCTCTAGGCGATCTTCTATGACACGTCACAGGTCCCAGAAGATACACCGGCCATTCACAAAACATAGCGCGGCTCGCGCATGCGCAATGCACAGCCGGCTTTGCAGCCAAAGTCGGGCGCCCACACTTGCTATGCTGGCGCCGCACAGAGGAGGAAGAGAACAGGGAGGCAGCGGGCGGCCGCATCGCTGGAGCCTGGGACAGGTGAGTGTCTGATTATTAAAAGCCAGCAGCTACACTTTTTATAGTTGCTGACTTTTAATAGGGTGGAATTCCACTTTAAGGTTCTCAGACCAAATTTTGAACGTATGGTTTCTCTTTCTACAAAACAGTAACGCCAAATTTACACGGGCAAGCAGTGGGTATTAAAATTAGTTGATTTGTGTTTTTACCCCCCCGCCCCACCTTCCTTTCCCAACCACCCACCTACAATGTGACATGGCAGCTGCACGAGTCTGTTCACATTACTGGACCCACCATCCTTCATTTTGCATTGCAGCCATTTTCACATGGCATGTAAAGTTTGGCAAGCGGTCCTACTTGCCTTTGAAGTTAATAGAAATGTGCAACAATTGTGCTTTGCATGCTTGGCACAGGGTTGTGGCAAGGTATTTTGATTGAAGTTTTCCCCTGGAGTCGGTAAAATAACTCTCAAAAAAAAAAAAAAAAAAAAAA